>JAMXBD010002972.1:0-149368 GCA_024138025.1 Combretum micranthum
CGAAGTTTTTCGATCAAATTAAATGCTTAAACCCTAATCAGAAGACAACTGGATTTTCAAGTCAACAAAACCCTAGTTTACCTGTAACCGCTTAACTCCGCATTGCCGTTTTCTTTAGCCCTAGAAAACGAAGTTGGAATAATTAGCTATATAGTTCGTAATAGCTATAGGTTACGTAAAAATATCGGTTTTGCAAAATTCGAGTGTCCTTAGAACCCGATCGGACACAGTTCTCGAAAAATGTGTCCCGAAGCTCGAAATAGGAAAAATATTCCGAATATACCATTAGACTCATAAAAATATAAGATTTCCAAAAATATCAATTTCGTAATTTTTCGGTAGCTAAAAAAATCAGATGTCGCATTTATACACTACCGGCATTTAATTGTCATGTCTACTTTTACATACACTATTTTCTACTTTTCTACACTATTCATCTATCTCTACTTTTTCTTACAACCTACTCTTACAACCCATACACCTATTTCTTACACATTTTCATTTCCAATACAATTTCACATCTTTCATTTCTTACTTTTAATTATCAAAAATACAAAAAAATTAAATTTTTCTTCCCCATTTCCCCATATGTAGGCCCCCCCTCTCTATCTCTTCCAATTTGTTTTATTTTTACTTTAATTAACACAAATTATCTCCCACATTTTCCTATAAATACCCCTCATACCTTCACTTCTTTCACACCACTTCTTTACTAAAGTTACTCTCTCAAAATCTCTCAAGAATTCTCTCCAAGAAGTTCTTACAAGAAGCTCTTTCTAGTTCTTCTTTTAGGTAAAAATTCTTCAAGAAATTCCTATGTTCATCTACTTAGTATGAACTTATGTGTGTTTTCAAAACCATGAAGGTTAAGAAAGCAACAATAGGTTCATACTTTGTTTTTGTTCATAATATCAATTCCTTTATGTTCCTTTATGTTCCTTTATGTTCATAACTATCTAAATATCTATATAGCTATAATATATTTTAGAGCATATAAGCTCATTGTCTTGCAATTTATTTACCTTCCATGCAATTTATTTACTTCATTGCAATTTATTTAATTTCAAGTTGTTCTTAAGACTAGTCTTAGTCTTAGACTTGTCCTCATCAAGTCAAAACTTTTTCTTTTCTTTTCGGGACTAGTCTTTTCTTAGTCCCGGGTACCTTGATGAAGCTAAGGTCCAATACTTGATTTATTCTTTATATGCTTATTCTTTTAAGTTATTATGATCTTTTTATATTTTCATAACTTATGATTCATATTCATGCATGAACATAATGTTTTGTCTCAACAAAAATAAATGAGGAAGTGTTTTCTTAAACTAAAGATTCTTTCTAAAGAAATAAATGTAGAAAATAGATTTCTTAAAAACTCATAAACATGCTTAGAAATGGTTTTTCTTAAAACAAAAGGTTTTATAAAAACTTATTTTTCAAGTATTAGAAATTCTTTTAGAGTCATTACAAGAAACAAAATATCATTTTATGAAATTGTTATTACTTTGAAAGTTGTTGGAATCCAAGTTTAGAAAATAAAACCACTCTTTAGGAATTTAAAGTAATTACAAGAGATTAAATTTAGAATATTCATCTCAAATAACTCAAGATCTTTTCAAAAGTAAAATGAATATTCCAACAAATCTCAAGTTCAAAATCTTTTAAACTTTACTTTTTCATAAGTTGAGACAACTTCATTTACTTCATCCATTTGTTATGAGTCAATACATATATATGTATATATCTTCCAAAAAGTTTAAAAAATACTTGGAACATTCATCTCTTCAAGTGAGTTTTATTTAAAAAGAGGAACTCAAGTTTTTACAAATTCGTGGAGAATCTGGTCGCTGCTTTTTGGGAACGACTTAGTTTTATGAAAATAAGTTTAGAAATGTGTAGATCTTTTCGAGTAGGTAGAAAACGATATATTATACGCGAAATTCCGAGTTAAAATGAGCAAGTTATGGCCATTTTAAGTTGGAATTTCCTCTTATACGATTTTACCGCGATTTTAAGAAAAGTTTAGAATCTTCAAGAATAGAAGTTTTATGAAAGACTCATTTTGGGTATTTCATCTTGTTTAGGTGACGAAGGACCCGAGATCGTCTATCCGGAGGACTATTTCGATTAGATCTACCGTTATGGAGTGAGTTAATTCTTTTCCTAAGTTACATTTCCTTGTTTGTGCTTGTAATTAGTGGCACTAGAAATTTAGGAAAAGATAAATGAACAATTGTTATGAAATATTTGTTGAATGAAAATTAAGTATATCGAAGGACGATATGTTAAATAAAAGTGTGATTCTTGTATTGATATGATGAAATTATGGTTGATCACCTTTAACATGAATTCAACTTATATGGTTAAATGTATAATTGAAAGTTATTCATGCATATCATACTTGTGAGTCACATTTATTTCACTACTATTCTTCGTGTGGGGAAACGAGGAAGTAGTAGTGGTGGCTGGTAGGAGCCGGTAAGTCTACATGGGCCAGTAGGAGCCAGGAAGTCTACAGGCGAGCAGGAGCCGGCAAATCTGCAAATATTGATGGTCGTATGGGCCTGTAACCTCCCAACCCTTGTCATGGAGGGCGTTAAATCCATGCTGCACTTGATTTCCGGTTAATCTTGTGTATTTGTTTGCTCATGTGATTGGTGCATTACATATGCTTGAATTAAATAACTTGGTTGTTATATGGAAATGTTATATAGTTAGGAATTATCTCACTAAGCTAGATTTGCTTATACCCTTATAGTTTTCTATTACAGTATGATTATCTATGGTTGGCCCCAAGGAGCCCCGTATGCCAGGTACGAGTTTAAGCTACTAGGAGTTTTTGGAAGAAGTTTATGTATTTTTAGTTTTGAACATAGACTTCTAGGAAAAATCTCTATAGCAGGCTTATGTAATAGTTATGTTTATTTTGTTATCAGTATAGTTGAACAAAGACTTTAAGGCGGGGGAATGCCCCTAAGATGATGTACGAACTTGTTATTAAATGAAGATCTTATGTTTATCTATTTAAGTTCATGCTTGCTTTTTCTATCTATTTAAACGTAATACCCCTATGAGTCTCCTACTATCTTGGAAGAACGCCTTGCATGTAATATCGAAGCTCCTGCGTGACTAAGGTTGTCATTTATTAGCTTTAATATTATATGCGGTGGACTGCTACGTTTGGGGTGCCCTCTAGGGCGTGATAGTTTAAGTTGGTATCAAAGCGTAAGTTTTAGACAAAAGATAGTAGAAATAGACCTTAAGATAGATAGTAATAAGATAGAACTCTAGCTTAAGATCTGATCCCCTTTTGTTTTACTTGATAGTTGACTTTCCTTGAGGTCAAAGAAAAGTCCCGACAATTCCTTAAAGACCATGACGAGACCTTCGTGAACTACGGTCTTAGACTAAGGGTCTTGTGTGAGGAGTTCGCATTAGTTGGAAGGCCCAGGATCGCCCGCGAAATGTTCAAGTTATGGAAGAAAGGATTGAGACATTCCCTATGGAGGAACTTGCCCAAGGAACTGAGGTTCGATGTTGTGAGCAATCGAAGATGGAGTGACATAGAGGTTATCTATGTGGTTGAAAGAATGATGGTTTTTATGTACCGAGAGACTATGCTGCAATAGATGACCTTCATCTTGAAAGTAGAAGGAGGGCAACAGGAACCAGACTTCCGGACTTGGAATAAGTTGGGACCTCTGTACATCTAGGCACATGATGAGTTGGCAGATCATACGGACTGGCTAAGGGTAGATTGTAAGCCCTGGAAATTTCAACAAATAATTCTAAAGATGAACTTAGGAAATAAAACCCTGAAAGTCACTCCGAGTTAAAACCGAACTTTGACAAGTCCCAAACTCCGAACGAATCCGGAAAATTCTGAATTGTGAGAAAAATAAGAAATCTCAGAAATAAAATAGCAACTTAAAATACTTCTGTTCTGAAACCTTTATGTACGATAAACTTCCTATTTAACTCCGACTTATAGCTTCGGATAAAATATAGCCCTAAAACAAATTGTTAAGGAGCGAATAGTGACTGGCTTCGGGAATAAAACTCAACCCAAAAGAATTCCGAGAATGTGGTGAGATATTTGATACTTATGAGAGTTGACCTTAAAATAAAACTCACCAATCAGACAAGTCATGTAAGTGTGAAATATCGGTTCTTGTATTGGCAATAGTGTAAGCCGGAAGGTTAACCGGGAAATCTGAGTCTTCAAAACTCTCAAGAAACTCAGTAACCTAGATCCGACAATCTCGTATTCCTAAACCCAGGAGTTAGAACAAGAGGAAAAAGTGTAATTGGTTCGTATTAAGTATAGGATACCCTGAAAGGTGAGATCAGTGAAATTCCGACCTATTCCAATCTGATCAGGTGCCAGTTTCGAAAAGCGAGCTCTGGGATTCAAAATGTTAAGAACATGTTATTAGTGCCTTTAGAATTATATTTCTAAAGGACCTCTAAGCTATTAGTTTTACAAATTTTCAAATAGCTAGAATTATCTGATTTTACAGTTTATTCGTATTTCGTTGCTGCTAGTAATTAGTGAGTTTTTCAGTACGATTAATATTATTAGTTACCTAAATTGTTATTATTATTTTTATAAGATATACCCTAGTTCTCCTAGTGATCGGATGGTACTCGGACGAACTTTGGAAACTGGAGAACGAAACCCCATATCGGGCCGATTCCAGCTTAGTGGGGGGAGCCTAGAAACCCTAGATCCGGCTTTCCCTCGATCTCATAATAAAAGAAATTTTATAAAGTAATTGAATTTGAATTATTGTTCTAAAGTACATTTTAAACCCTTGAAAATTTTAAATTCGGGAATTTTTCAATTCCGGCCTTCCCGAGCCAATTACGGAAAAGCGTGCCCCGGGCCACGGATTCAAAAATGTTCCGGAATATTCATTAGAACCGTAATTTTATAGGATTCCAAAATATCAATTTCATAATTTTCCGAGCTATAAAAATTACAGTTATAGCTTTTCCCGTGTTTTCGGAACAACCGGTAAAGTAGATGTCTTGTCTACTATTCACAAGTACAACCTACACTACACACTACCCATACCCTATTCTTACATCCTTACAACTACTCATTTCAATTTTCTTTTCCAAGAAAAATTGTCTCTTAAATAATTATCACATTTATTACATTTAATTTACTAAATTACAAAAATCAAATTTTAAAACACACACACACCCACAAGGATGTGGCCGGCGCCCCTCCCTCTTATTTCCCCCTCAATTGAGTTATTTTTACTCCTTTTTATTTATCTAAACCCTAATTCCCTTAGTATATATACTAAATGTTCTCTCTCTCTCTTCATTTTCTTCTTGTTTTAACTTTTGAAAAGAGAAAAACTCTCTCCTTTTTACCCCATTGTGCCGTGAGCTTGCTCCCCCTCCCCATCCTCACTTTCCAACTTTGTTTCTTCTCTTTTTCACTTCAAGACTCCATTGGTATGTTGATTTAAGCTTTGTTTCTTCCTAATCTTGTAATGGCAAAGCTATATCTTGTGTGTTTTCTCATTTAATCCCAATGAGCTTATGCTAGGGACATGAAAACACATGAACAAGAATATCAAGCCATCACAAGACATGGATCTAATGTTTAGATGTGTTTTTATTAAGATCTCATCTTGTTCATGCATGTAAAGTAGTGATCTTGCATATATTGTTGTTCATGCCATGAGATCCATGATTTACATCATACTTAGTAGATCTAAAGTTTAGCACCCACATTGTCATTTACATATATGATCATAGAGTTATTTTTATTTTATGCATTGATGACCACAAAAATGTAGTCTTGTATATGTATAGAGATGTTAGATAGGATAATCATATATAGAAGGCAAGAACATTGAAAAAGGAAGGACTTTGTCAAATATGAAATGTGGAAAATTCGGATGAAATGGAAACCCTACTTCAAAACCCCCAAAATCATTTTTAAACTCATTTCATAAGAAAAATGGGGGGTATGTGTAATAGATACCTTGAAAGATTGATTTTCATAAGTTTGAATGAGTTTAGGCATGATAGGAATGTAAGAAAGTGGTGAAGTTAGGATGAGAAATATTGGAATGTTGATCAATAAGTGAAATTCGTAACTTAGGTTCATGCCTACAAGAACACTTAGTATTTAAGTCTAAATTGGATGTTTTATAAGCCAAATGAAGTCCTTAGATAATATATATATTGGAGCTTCAATTTTTAATGCATTAGACAAGTTTTTCCTTAAGAAAAATGCAAGAAAATGAAATTCGGAAAATTCGGATTTTTACAAAAAGCTTGTTCAAAGACATGTTTACTAAATGAAAAATGGGAATTTTTATACATGAATGGAGGCCATGATTAATATAGACTTTGAGAACATAATTTTAGTTAGAAAACAAGTGGATTACAAGATTAAAAGCCAAGAAACCCTAAGGAGTGTAAAGTGGAAGAATAGCTTTTTAGAAATAACCTTTATGGAATTTTCTAACACTTAGGGGTTCATAAGAGTTTACTATCACAAAATCATCATGACCATGCATATATTAAGTCCATTACATACCATTCATGCATGAATCATCAACTAGGAACATTTTTATCAAAAGCGATACAATTTTTCGAAATCGGGAAAGTGACAGAACAGAACTGATCCCACTGTTCCGTGGCCTTGCTATTTTCAAAACTTGAAAGTAATACTAGAAATAGATAGATCTTTTGAAGTAGATAGAGATCGATATAAAATTTGCGAAATTCCGAGTTAAAATGACCGAGTTATGGCCATTTTAAGTTGGAACTTCCGCAAATAGCGAGAATTCCGATTTTGTGTAGTATAGATACATAGTTTGAAGTAGTTTAGTGATAAGATTCTTAATAGGCTATTCTTATTTGGTAGGTGATTCCGAGCACGACGATACTGTATCGCCCGACCATCATTATTAAGAGATCGGCGTACCATGGCCGAGTGAGTTCCTCTTTCGATTTCAATTGTTGCTTGTGATTGTAATGATAGTCGCACTAGTAGCCAGGTGAACATAAAAAGGATGATTGTGTATGATGGGGGTTATATGGGAATTATAGATTTGTTGGTTGTTGAAGTGTGAAATGGACCTTAAGAAATATCGAAACCGGGTGTTAAGCTACTGATTGATTTTCTAGTATATTATATTGAATGTATGCGAATCATTATTGGCCACCTAAAAGAATTGAATTAAGGTTTAAGGAATATTTGACTTAATTGTAATTGGATTCATTCATATCACGATGGGGATGGAGCATTAGCATTGGTTGGTTTTTCGTGATCCACAAAACGAATACTTGTTGGTTTTTCGTGATCCATGAAACGAATACTTGTTGGTTAATCGTGATCCATAAAACGAATACTTGTTGGTTAATCGTGATCCATAAAACAAATTTATGTTCAGTTGACCGTGAGCTTAAATGGTGTCGTACCGCAGGATTCGTTAATCTGCTAACCCGGGATGGAGGGCGCAAGTCCATCCACATATGATTTCCGGCTGGTCATATGTTTGCTAAACTCACTTGTTGATGCATTTCACTTGGTTGCTTAATTACTTGGTTGAATGTGCTGTGTTTATTGTAATTCGGAAGTTCCACTCACTAAGCTAGTGTAGCTTATACCCCTATAGTTTCCTGTTGCAGTATGAGTACCTTTGGCTTTCTCCGAGGACCCGTGGACACCAGGTACGGCTCTTAGATATTAAGGAGCTTTTGATGAGGCCGGGGTCTAAAGATTAGAAATGGACTCTAATTCCGTTTTCCGAATGGGTATTTGAAGGGCAATGTAAGGAAATGTGGGGATTGAGAATTGGTAACTGGTGTTATCGGGGTACCTAGATCATGTAATAGAATAATTCTCTGTATGACGGTTATGGTTTACATTCTTGCTACTGTGTATATCTCTTTAAGCTGCTACGAAGCAAAGTATGATCTATAAATGTTGAGAGCGAGCCTTACACTCGATGTTTAAGCTCATGGGGAGACTAGGATTGTCTCACTTGAGATTAAATGTTAAGTGTGGCGGACTGTCACGTGTAGGGCACACTTTGGGGCGTGACACAGATGCTGAAGAACGATTTTTATTGGTATGCCACTTACCGACGGATTGTCCCTACACCGTCGGAGTACAATACCCAGCCCAACTCTGTCGGAATGCAGCTAGACGTTATCCCAGATGAGGACTTCGTCATGGAGGAGGCCCAACAATATGACAAGGCAATTCTGAAGATTAAGGAAGTGGTGCAGGAAGGAAGATACACCGATTTCACCGTAGATGAGGATGAAGTGGTGAGAATGAAAGGCAGATTATGTGTTCCGGATGGTGAGGATATAAGAAAGGAAATCATAGAAGAAGCACATCACTTCGGATACACCATGCATCCAGGAGGAACAAAGATGTACCAAGACCTGAAGAGCCACTATTGGTGGAATGGCATGAAGAGAGACGTAGCAGATTTTGTGTTGAAATGTCCCATATGCCAACAAGTAAAGGTAGAACACCAAAGGCCTGGTGGACTTCTAAAACCCCTGCCAATACCCGAGTGGAAATGGGACCAAATCACAATGGATTTTGTGGGTGAATTACCAAGGACCTCGGCTAGATATGATGTAATTTGGGTCATAGTAGATCGATTGACGAAGACGGCACATTTCCTTCCAATAAACATGACGTACTCTATGGACAAGTTGGCAAGAATGTACATAAGAGAAATAGTACGCTTGCATGGAGTACCCGCTGGAATAGTCTCCGACCGAGACCCAAGATTCATATCTAAATTTTGGACGAGCTTGCAAAAATGTATGGGAACTAAGCTACATTTCAGTACGGCTTATCACCTTCAGACAGATGGTCAATCGGAGTGGACGATACAAACGTTGGAAGATATGCTACAAGCCTGTGTAATAGAATTTAAAGGTAGTTGGGACGCACACCTACCTTTGGTAGAGTTTTCCTACAACAACAGCTACCACTCTACGATCCAGATGCCACCTTATGAAGCATTGTATGGAAGGCGATGCCGATCACCCTTGTTTTCGGACGATGTAGAAAAGTTGAGTATCGGACCAGACTTGGTACATAGGGTCGACAAGATGTGAATCATTCAACAAAAGATGAAGGAGGCACAGGATAGGCAAAAGAGTTGGGTGGATATGAAGAGACGTACACTTGAGTTTGAAGTTGGAGACCATATATACTTGAAAATAAACCCCATCAAGAGTATCCGCGAGTTCGAGCACAAGGAAAGTTAATCCCACGATATGTTGGACCTTTTGAAGTGCTTGAAAGAGTAGGAAATCTTGGTTATCATCTGGCACCCCCTCCTAGCCTATCTAGAATCCACAATGTATTCCATGTGTCAGTTCTACGGAAACATGTGTTAGATCCCACCAGGATTTCAGAATTGGAACCTGTTCGATTGAAAGAAAACCTCACATATGAAGAGCACCCGGTTCAGATCTTAGACCACAAGATGCAAAAGATTCGGAATAAAAAGATCAAATACGTGAAGGTTCTATGGAGAAACCACTCACGAGAGGAAGCAACCTGGGAGGTTGAAAGCAACATACGCCAAAAGTGATACGAGAACCTTCGTATTCACGCGTGAGAACCCCTTTGGATATTGCGAACCCCCAACACAATGAATAGAAAACCCACGGATGCCTTTGATTTCAATCCCTAAGAAGGATTAGATATCAGATTTGTCTTAGGTTGTTGATCTTAAAGAATTAGGATAACAAACCCTAATTGCGAAAAACTCCACAAAGAAGGTGATCGATCTTCTTTGAATGTTCCTAAAGCATGTATTCTATCAAGAACACAAAGATTTCAAGCAAAAGCTTTGGTTTTTCATTCAACAATAATCTGTCTTTTACAAACAACCAAATAGGTTTATATAACCAAACAAAGGAAAACAAAACGTCAAAACAATGAATTCAATACGTCCTAAATGTTGGCTGGCGGCCAATCAAAGATGGCAGGCGGCCATGAGCATTCTGGAGCAAAATTTGTAAAGTTCGAAAAAGTGGCCAGGGGAGTCATGGCCGGCGGCCATGGGATAATGGCTGGCGGCCATTCTTGTTTCTCTGCACAAATCAGCTTTCCTTGGCTCTATTTGATGATTACTTGAAAAATATTGAAGTATACTTGCTCCATCCTTGTTCCAAAGCCTTGATAACCTTGTGATTCATCCTTAGCATGCTCTAATAAGCCTTGGAAGTGATTATTGTAGGCTTGTTGAATCTTCTTAGCTCTAGCTCTTGTGATTGGTCCTTGAGGAAAACTTATTGGACTTGAATTTCTTGAGGTTCCATGGTTGCCACTTGGTCTTCATGTTGATTCGGATCTAAACTTTGGACCGTTGGCTCTTCTGTAACATTCCCCCTCTCCTCAAAAGGATTCGTCCTCGAATCAAAAGCATCACCTACATCAAAAGGACTAAGATCAGCAACATTAAAGGTTGCACTAACATTATACTCACCTGGTAAGTCCACTTTATAGGCATTATCATTGATCCGTTCAAGTATCTGAAATGGACCATCTCCTCTTGGACTCAATTTAGACTTTCGTTGTATTGGAAACCGCTCCTTGCGAAAATGAACCCAAACCCAATCTCCGGGTTGAAAAATCATAGGTCTCCTTCCTTTGTTCACCCTTGAAGCTACCTTGGCATTTTGTTGCTCAATCCGGTCTTTCACCTGTTTATGTAGCTTCCTCACAAAATCTGCTTTAGATTCAGCATCAAAACTAACAAACTTGTTAGGCGGTAATGGCAATAAATCAATAGGAGATAGAGGATTAAAACCATAAACAATCTCAAATGGAGAACAATGAGTAGTGCTATGAATAGCCCTATTATATGCAAATTCCACAAATGGTAAACAATCCTCCCAAGTCCTAATGTTCTTCTCTATGATTGCCCTCAACAATTGAACCAAAGTTCTATTAACCACCTCCGTTTGCCCATCAGTTTGTGGATGACAGGTAGTCGAAAACATAAGCTTAGTTCCCAACTTTCCCCACAAAACTCTCCAGAAATGACTCAAAAATTTTACATCCCTATCACTAACAATGCTTTTAGGTATGCCATGCAATCGCACAACCTCTCTAAAGAACAAATCAGCAATATATGTTGCATCATCAGTTTTATGACATGGGATAAAATGAGCCATTTTACTAAACCTATCAACCACCACAAAAATACTATCATGTCCTTTCCTAGTCCTAGGCAAGCCAAGAACGAAATCCATAGACACAGCAGTCCAGGGTTCATCAGGAACAGGCAATGGTTTATATAGCCCATGTGGTTGCAGTTTAGATTTAGCCTCTTTACATGTAATGCAAGTTTTACAAATTTTATGCACATCATGCCTCATGCCAGGCCAAAAGAAATGTTCATGTAGCATATCATAGGTCTTATCTACCCCGAAATGCCCCATTAAGCCCCCTCCATGTGCTTCCTTAACCAACAATTCCCTTACAGATCCTTTAGGAATGCACAACTTATTCTTTTTAAATAGAAATCCATTGGATACAAAGTAATCATTAATTCCAGTCCCATCAACACAAGCAGAAAATACTCCAGAAAAATCATCATCAGTAAGATACATTGCTTTTACCAATTCAAATCCTAGCAAAGAAGTACTAAGAGAATTTAGTAAAGCGTACCTTCTTGAAAGTGCATCAGCAACAATGTTCTCCTTACCTTGCTTGTACTTGATCACATATGGGAAAGTCTCAATGAATTCTACCCATTTCGCATGCCTCCTATTGAGTTTGTCTTGACTCTTTAGATGCTTCAAACTCTCATGATCGGTATGTATGACAAACTCCTTAGGCCAAAGGTAGTGCTGCCATGTTTGCAATGCACGCACTAAGGCATACAACTCCTTGTCATATGTTGGATACTTCAATGCCGCTCCACTCAACTTTTCACTGAAGTACATTAGTGGCTGTGATCCTGCATTAAAACAGCTCCAATCCCTATACCACTAGCATCACATTCAATTTCAAAAGTTTTATCAAAATCAGGCAAAGCAAGCAATGGTGCGTTACACAATTTTTCTTTAAGTTCATTAAAAGCAAGTTCTTGTGTATCACTCCATACAAATCCAACATTCTTCTTAACTAACTCATTCAAAGGTGCAGCAATAGTGCTAAAATCCTTGATGAATCTCCTATAAAACCCAGCAAGTCCATGAAAACTCCGCACTTCACTAGCACTCTTAGGTCTAGGCCATTCCCTAATTGCCCTAACCTTTTCCTCATCAACCTCCACTCCTTGACTAGAGACAACAAAACCTAGGAAATTAACCTTATCCATGCAAAAACTACACTTCTTAAGGTTGGCATATAATTTCTCCTCTCTTAGCTTTGTTAACACTAGTCGCACATGCAAAACGTGATCATTCAGACACTTAGAGTAAATCAGAATATCATCAAAGTAAACCACAACAAATTTACCTAAGTAGTCACGCAACACATGATTCATCAATCGCATAAAAGTACTAGGTGCATTTGTAAGACCAAAAGGCATGACAAGCCATTCATACAAACCATACTTAGTCTTAAATGCAGTTTTCCATTCATCGCCTACTTTCATGCGAATTTGATAGTAACCAGATTTTAAATCAATTTTGGTAAACAAACATGAACCATACAATTCATCCAACATATCATCTAACCTAGGTATAGGATGACGATACTTTACAGTGATTTTGTTGATGGCTCTGCAGTCTACACACATTCTCCAAGTCCCGTCCTTCTTAGGCACTAATATTACAGGAACCGAACAAGGACTCAGACTTTCTCTCACATACCCCTTCTCTAACAACTCCTCAACCTGCTTCTGGATCTCCTTCGCCTCACTAGGATTAGTTCTATAGGCAGGTCGGTTGGGTATGACAGCTCCAGGAATGAAGTCAATCTGATGCTCAATGCCTCTCACAGGTGGAAGTCCACTAGGCATCTCTTCAGGAAACACGTCTTCAAATTCCTGCAATAAATCAGAAAACACACTAGGCAAAGATTGGTTAATCTCATTAGTTGCCAAACAAGCCCCTTTGTACAATAGTACAAATATAGGTCGATTGGCATGCAAAGCATATCTAACCTCACTCGTCCTAGCAATCAAGCTCATTCTTACTCTTTTTCTCTCTAGGCCGATTTTTATTTTGCTTTTCACTCCCCTCTTTCTTTCACTCAACTCACTTTCATCACTCTCTTTATTTTCACTCTTTTTCTTCTCTCTCTCAAAAGTGCTTTTTCTACTCTCACGCTCTTTTCTTTCGGCCTCTTCTCTCAATCTTTCCAAAGCACATTGGTCTTCATACACTTCTTTGGATGACAATGGTGTTAAAGTAGTTTTTCTGCCATCTTTGGTGAAAGTGTATCGATTGGTGTAGCCATTATGCACTGTTTGTCTATCAAATTGCCAAGGTCTTCCTAATAGAAGATCACTAGCATGCATAGGAACGACGTCACATAATATTTCATCATGGTATTTGCCAATGGTTAGAGAAATTAAAGCTTGCCTATTTACCTTAACCTCACCACAATCGCTAAGCCATTGTAGTTTGTATGGTCTAGGATGGGGTACAGTAGGCAACTCCAATCGTTTAATTAGAAGTGTACTTACCACATTAGTACAACTTCCTCCATCGACAATCACACTACAACCTCTCCCTTGCACAAGGCCTCTAGTGTGGAATAAATTCTCTCGCTGCTCCTCCTGGCAATCTTCCTTCAGCTGTGTATTAAGTGCACGCCTAGTAACCAATATTTCAACCTTTTCTGGCTCATCAATGCTACCCTCATCACTACAGTCTTCTAATTCAGGCATGGCTTCCTCCTCTTTGTCACTATCAGCTCCTCATCATCAGTGACAACTTCCCCATTTCTCACCACCATAGTTCTCCTATTAGGGCACTCCCTACTAATGTGTCCAACACCTTGACACTTCCAACATTTAATATCTCGATTTCTACCCTTCTGATCATCTACTTTAGGTTTCTCAGATGAAACCCCACCAGACTTACTCTTTGCTACATCAACTGTAGACTTATTTCCACCTTTAAATTCAGATTTTCCATATCCTTTCCAATTATTATTATAGCTTGAAGAAGATTTGGAAACATACCTGTTTGAACCTTTGCCATGAAGTTGCTTCTCGATTTTGATGGCAAGATGTACCATCTCCTCCAACTCGACATATGGTAGCAACTCCACTTTATCAGCGATTTCTTTGTTCAAGCCACCCAAGAACCGTGCCATGGTGGATTCTTCATCTTCAACCACATCAGCCCTCGTCATGATCATCTCCATCTCCTTGTAGTAGTCCTCTACACTCCTACTACCTTGTCTCAACACTTGAAGCCGCTGAATCAATTCCCTTTGAAAGTACTTGGGAACGAAACGCTTCCTCATCACAGCCCTAAGCTCCTGCCAAGTATCAATAGGGTACTCCATATTCCTCTCCTACTTGTCACCAACTGATCCCACCAAGATATAGCATAATCTTGAAATTGGGTAACAGCCAATTTCACCTTTTTCTCCTCACTAAATTGGTGACAATCAAAAATCAACTCAACTCGCTTTTCCCATTGCAAATAAGCTTCAGGATCAGACTTACCCTGAAAGATAGGAATTTTCAACTTGATACTCCCCAAATCTCGATCTACATAATCATCATTCCATCTATTCCTAGCAACGGGATAATTCTCCTGCATTCTTCCTCTTCCTATACCCCTACCGCCTCTACCACCTCTACCTCTCCTATTGAATATCATAGGTGGACTATCATCATACTCCTCCTCCCGATACTCATTAACATCCCCCACATCATCAACCTGGGGTGTGGTAGAACTAACTCCTCTATTTACTCCCATAGGACTCGCCTCCTTCTCAACAGCTTGTAGTCTCAAATTCATATTTTCTAGAGACTCCTTCATATCCATCATCGTCTCGATTAGACGCTTATACTCAGATGCTCTAGCGTCTTGCATCAAAGCCCCTTCTTTACTACCTCCGTCCCTACCTTCAATCACACCCTTACCCGACATCTTTTCCTGCAAAACAAATAATCGTTAGCAATAATAAAGTTCAATTTCCTCACAAGCGCTCCCTTTCGTGTTTATCACTCACAAGATGGGGGTGTTCACTCGTGTTTCTCTAATCAAGATGCCACACACAGGGTTTCCCTCACACCTCTCGAGCCTGTTCTTTTCGTGTTCTTAATCGAATCACACTCTTAGAACAATTCCAAGAATTTCGATACCAAGGTGTTTAGAGTGATACAATGGACAATTTCAAGACTCTTCGAATCAGACAAACGAGAATTGAAGAAAACTCAACGAACTCTACACAAGAATTATATTGTTGGAAAGACACTCAATACTCAAGACAAGAATTGATCTTTGGTGATTTTTTTTTTAATTTTTTTTCGATTTTTTTTTTTTGAACTCAAATCTCAAGAATAGAGATTTTCAAACCCTAATCTTTCGCTTGTAACAACAAAAAGATCACACACACGAGATATCTAATAGTCCGTTCAATTGATGAACAAACCCTAGGAACAATAAAGATTCAATCTTTTTTTTTTTTTTTCACTAACAAGAATCAGATTTGATCTTGATGAACAATCCAAGAATTGAAAGCAAGAAACAAAAGATTAATAGAAAGAACGATATAACCTGATCTAGAGCCTAGGCTCTGATACCAAATGATACGAGAACCTTCGTATTCACGCGTGAGAACCCCTTTGGATATTGCGAACCCCCAACACAATATGAATAGAAAACCCACGGATGCCTTTGATTTCAATCCCTAAGAAGGATTAGATATCAGATTTGTCTTAGGTTGTTGATCTTAAAGAATTAGGATAACAAACCCTAATTGCGAAACACTCCACAAAGAAGGTGATCGATCTTCTTTGAATGTTCCTAAAGCATGTATTCTATCAAGAACACAAAGATTTCAAGCAAAAGCTTGGTTTTTCATTCAACAATAATCTGTCTTTACAAACAACCAAATAGGTTTATATAACCAAACAAAGGAAAACAAAACGTCAAAACAATGAATTCAATACGTCCTAAATGTTGGCTGGCGGCCAATCAAAGATGGCAGGCGGCCATGAGCATTCTGGAGCAAAATTGTAAAGTTCGAAAAATTGGCCAGGGGAGTCATGGCCGGCGGCCATGGGATAATGGCTGGCGGCCATTCTTGTTTCTCTGCACAAATCAGCTTTCCTTGGCTCTATTTGATGATTACTTGAAAAATATTGAAGTATACTTGCTCCATCCTTGTTCCAAAGCCTTGATAACCTTGTGATTCATCCTTAGCATGCTCTAATAAGCCTTGGAAGTGATTATTGTAGGCTTGTTGAATCTTCTTAGCTCTAGCTCTTGTGATTGGTCCTTGAGGAAAACTTATTGGACTTGAATTTCTTTGAGGTTCCATGGTTGCCACTTGGTCTTCATGTTGATTCGGATCTAAACTTTGGACCGTTGGCTCTTCTGTAACAAAAAGTATCCAAGCTTGTTTGAGGAATCAGGTACGAATTTCAAAGTTTTGAGGACAAAACTTTCTTTAAGGGGGGTAGGTTGTAAACCCCCGAAGTTTTTCGATCAAATTAAATGCTTAAACCCTAATTAGAAGTCAACCGGATTTTCAAGTCAACAAAACCCTAGTTTACCGTAACCACTTAACTCCGGCATTGCCGTTTTCTTTAGCCTTAGAAAATGAAGTTGGAATAATTAGCTATAATAGTTTGTAATAGCTATGGGTTACGTAAAAATATCGATTTTGCAAAATTCGAGTGTCCTTAGAACCAGATCGGACACAGTTCTCGAAAAACGTATCCTGGAGCTCGGAATAGGAAAAATATTCTAAATATACCGTTAGACTCGTAAAAATATAAGATTTTCAAAAATATCAATTTCGTAATTTTCGGTAGCTAAAAATATAAGATATCGCATTTATACGTGTATTTTCTTACTACCGGCATTTAATGTCATGTCTACTTTTACATACACTATTTTCTACTATTCTACTCTATTCATCTATCTCTATTTTTCTTACAACCTACTCTTACACCCATACACCTATTTCTTACACATTTTTCATTTCAATACAATTTCACATCTTTCATTTCTTACTTTTAATTATCAAAAATACAAAAAGTTAAATTTTTTCTTCCCCATTTCCCCATATGTAGCGCCGGCCCCCTCTCTATCTCTTCCAATTTGTTTTATTTTTACTTTATTAACACAAATTATCCCCCACATTTTCCTATAAATGCCCCCTCATACCTTCACTTCTTTCACACCACTTCTTTACTAATTACTCTCTCAAAATCTCTCAAGAATTCTCTCCAAGAAAGTTCTTTCAAGAAGCTCTCTTTAGTTCATCTCTTTTAGGTAAAAATTCTCCAAGAAATTCCTATGTCCATCTACTTAGTATGAACTTAATTTTTGTTCATAATATCAATTCATTTATGTTCCTTTATATTCATAACTATCTAAATATCTGTATAGCTATACATATATTATTTAGAGTATATAAGCTCATTGTCTTGCAATTTATTTACCTTCCATGCAATTTATTTACTTCATTGCAATTTATTTAATTTCAAGTTGTTCTTAAGACTAGTCTTTCTAGTCTTAGACTTGTCCTCATCAAGTCAAAACTTTTTCATTTCTTTTTGGGTGTAAACCCCGGTATTCTTTGTAGTTAAGTAAACCCCAGGAGTTGAAAAGCAAAACCCTAATCCAGTCTAGTTTAAGTATAGTGAGAGAAGCTGAGAAACCATAAATCGGGCTTTTCTTTGGTTTCATAATAAAAGAAGTTTTATAAAGTAAGGAGACAACCTTCTAGTTCGACCTCCGATGATACTAGTGACAAGTGAAGGCTGAGATGATAGCTAACCCATGAAGTCCAAGACAAGTCCTTGTTTTCTCATTTTGTATAGGCAATGCGGATGCCAATTTGCCTAGATTCTGGATAGTTAGTGTTTTGTTCTTTCTTTTTCCCTGTATTTTGTTGTGTTTCTGGAATAGGGAAAAATGTTAGAATTGGGACTAGAGTATAGCTAGCCAAATTTTGTGGACATAAATCTTTGATGTAATATTTTGTATGGCTCACTAAAGCAATGAAGGATCTTGTTTATTTCAAAAGAAGGAAGTTATGAGAATCAAGCATGTTAGACATTATACATAAAGAGCATTAACCACATATAAACTGCATGAGCATTCATTCATTCATGTTATTATTTTGAGATTGCAACTTATTTCCCTAAGTGTGAATTCTTTTGTTTCTCCTTATGATTATATGAAGCTTATGAAATTCAATTCCTTTTTAAATTTGATTTCTGAATTCTCGCAAAGCTGTGAACCTTGTTCGATAGAATTAATTCCCTTGGAAATTGAAAACGTTCTAAAAATGCTAAAATTTATTAAACAATGTGTAAACAGATGAAACCGATGGATTTAGAATCGGGAGCAAGGATCCCTCTCGAACGAAGCCGACCAACCGGCCGTACCTCAACCTAATCCATAAGGAGTCGCACCTCAGTATCAGCAAGGTAATGTGTTGAATGCGATTGGACAATTAGCCAATCTCTTGAATACATTCATCCAGAACCAAAACTCGGTCCAGAACCCGCACCAAGGACAAAGTGTCTGGGATTTTGCTTCACACCCACCACCACCTGCAGATTACCGAGAAGTGACTGCTAAAGCACCTGCTCCACAGGAGGAGCATTCCTATAATGTGCCCCTACCACCACCTCTACCATACAGAAGACCTCACCGAAGCTCTTTATCGGACTTCATTAAGAGTAACCGATATTTTGATGGAGCGTTTGGTAAACCTGATGAAGCTGAGGACTGGTTAGCTCAAATTGAGCGATCTTTTGCTGCATATGAGATTCTACCTTATTTACAATTGGAATATGGAACTTATGTGTTGAGATATAATGCGAGGGTCTGGTGGGACTCTAAGAGAAGAAGCTTGACTTCCCCGGTTACATGGGAATCTCTTCGCCGGGAATTCTTGGACAATTACTTTCCCTCCAGCTTGAGAGTAAAATATAGTGCTGACTTCCTCCATGTTAAATAAAAGGGGAGAACTATGGAACAGTATGAGACTGAGTTCATCCACTTGCTGCAATATGCACCCGAATCTTTCAGGGATAGTGAGGAGTTAAAGAAACAAGTATTTTTAGGAGGTCTAGATGAGGAGTTGCGGATTAAATTAGAAGAGTTTGAGTAAGGACCTACCCGGAGATGGTGAAAAGGCCCGAGTGATTGAAGGGCCAGGAAAAGGAAATACCAGGAACCTGACAAGAGAGTATTTGGAAAAAGGCCGTTTGATGCCTCAACTTCAGGATTTAAAGGAAAGAGGTACAGACCGTACCAGGGGTTTAAGGATGACACTAGTGGGAAGCCGACCCAATTTAAGGCCAATGTCACTTGTTGGAAATGCAAAGGAACTCATGCTCCTAGGCAATGCCCACTGTTGAAGAACAAATGTTATTTCTGTGGCGATGCTGGCCATATGGTTTATACGTGCCCGAAGAAGATGGTCGTGACTTGCTTTATTTGCAAGGAGAAGGGGCACTTGGCCTCTGAATGTTCCCAACGGAAAAATGTGGCCGCTTGACCCTTTGGGACTTCGAGCAATACCAACCCTATGAGGTCGAGTAGTAAAAGTAGGAGCCGTGCAGCTTCGGCAATGCATGGGATGAGGCTATATAACATTGAAGGCCAATGGATGGTAGAGGAAGATGAGGATGAGGAAGTGGAATTGGTAGCCTTGGATCAAAGCAACAGCACGGATGGCGGCCTGGTGACAGGTTTGTAACTGAAACCCTCTTAAGTTAAAATTTTAATTTATTAATTTGAATTGTTGTCTGAATTAAATTAAATATGTTTATGGGAAAGCTAGAAGTAAGAACCCCATGTAGGTAGCTTTGAGAGTGTTTTAGGGCTGATAAGTGATGGATGTTTGTTGACCTTAGGACACATACAGGTGAATAACATGGAGGCTTATGTTTTATTTGACACGGGAGCGACGCATTCGTTCGTCACCACTAGTTTGGCTAATCAACTTGGTTTACCTATAGCCACAACTACTATTAGTTTGAGGATTAAGACACCTATTGGAAGCGTTGTGTCAACCCGAGAATTGATAAAGGACTGTCCATTGGAAATTCACGGGCACCACTCCAAAAGTGATTTAATAATATTGGAGATGAGTAAATACGAAGTTATCCTCAGAATGAGTTGGCTAAGTAAGGTAAAAGCAGTGGTGGATTGCCAAAGGAGGACAGTGTGTTTCTACAATCAATCGGGAGGAAAAGTGGAATTTGTGGGAGAGACCCTAGTCCTAAAAAGGTTTGGGTTAAACTCTTTTGAATTGATGATAGAGGATGAAGAGATAATACCTATTGAAGGTACCTTAGACGAAGAGGAAACTCGAGAAGAAAAGAATATACCGGTGGTAAATGAATACTTAGATGTGTTTCCAGAAATTTTGCCGAATTACCACCAAAAAGAGAAATTGATTTTGAGATTGTTTTAGCTCCAAACACCGAACTGATATCCAAAGCACCATACCGGATGGCACCGGCTGAGTTAAAGGAGTTAAAGACATAATTACAAGAACTTTTGGATCAGAAATTCATAAGACCAAGTGTGTCGCCATGGGGCGCACCTGTCTTGTTTGTAAAGAAGAAAGATGGATCAATGAGACTGTGTATCGATTATCGTGAGTTAAATAAGGTAACTATCAAGAATCGGTATCCTCTGCCAAGAATCGACGATTTGTTCGACCAACTGCAAGGGGCTTGTATGTTTTCACGCATTGATCTGCGTTCGGGATACCATCAGTTAAGAATAAAGCCTGAGGATGTACCAAAGACGGCTTTTTGTACTCGCTATGGACACTACGAGTTTTTAGTGATGTTGTTTAGACTAACTAATGCACCAGCTGCATTTATGGATCTCATGAACAGGGTTTACAAGCCACTTTTGGATAAATGTGTGATATTCTTCATAGACGACATCCTAATATATTCGAAGACTAAGGAACAACACGAGGAACATCTTTGTTTGGTGTTGCAAACCTTAAGGGAAAACAAGCTGTACGCCAAATTGTCCTAATGTGATTTTTGATTAGACAGGATATCTTGTCTTGGACATGTGGTAACTGGTGATGGGATATCTATTGACCCCGAAAAGATTAAGGCTATAGTGGAATGGAAACAGCCACAAACGGTTACTGAAGTATGGAGTTTCTTGGGATTGGCTGGCTACTATCGCAAGTTTGTGAAGGATTTTTCGAAGATAGCCAAGCCGCTGACTCAATTAAACTAAAAGAATGAGAAATTTGTTTGGACAGATAAGAGGAAATAGAGTTTCCAGGAATTGAAATGGCGACTGATATCAGCACTGATTTTGGTTCTACCGGACCTGGAAAAGTCCTATACGGTGCATAGTGATGTCTCAAGGAATGGCTTTAGATGCGTGTGTAAGCCCTGGAAAATTTCAACAAATAATTCTAAAGATGAACTTAGGAAATAAAACCCTGAAAATCACCCCGAGTTAAAACCGAACTGTGACAAGTCCCAAACTCCGAACGAATCCGGAAAATACTGAAATGTGAGAAAAATAAGAAATCTCAGAAATAAAATAGCAACTTAAAATACTTCTGTTCTGAAACCTTTATGTACGATAAACTTCCTATTTAACTCCGACTTATAGATTCGGATAAAATATAGCCCTAAAACAAATTGTTAAGGAGTGAATAGTGACTGGCTTCGGAATAAAACTCAATCCAAAAGAATTCCGAGAATGTGTGAGATATTTGATACTTATGAGAGTTGACCTTAAAATATAACTCACAATCAGACAAGTCATGTAAGTGTGAAATATCTGTTCTTGTATTGGCAATAGTGTAAGCCGGAAGGTTAACTGGGAAATCTGAGTCTTCAAAACTCTCAAGAAACTCAATAACCTAGATCCAACAATCTCGTATTCCTAAACCCAGGAGTTGGAACGAGAGGAAAAAGTGTAATTGGTTCGTATTAAGTATAGGATGCCCTGGAAATGTGAGATCAGTGAAATTCCGACCTATTCCAATCTGATCAGGTGCCAGTTTCGAAAAGCGAGCTCTGGGATTCAAAATGTTAAGAACACGTTATTAGTTCCGTTAGAATTATATTTCTAAAGGACCTTTAAGCTATTAGTTTTACAAATTTTCAAATAGCTAGAATTATCTGATTTTACAGTTTATTCGTATTTCGTTGCTGCTAGTAATTAGTGAGTTTTTCAGTACGATTAATACTATTAGTTACCTAAATTGTTATTATTATTTTTATAAGATATACCTTAGTTCTCCTAGTGATCGGATGGTACTCGGACGAACTTTGGAAACCGGAGAACAAAGCCCTATATCGGCCCGATTCCAGCTTAATGAGATGAGCCTAGAAACCCTAGATCCGGCTTTCCTTCGACTTCATAATAAAAGGAACTTTATAAAGTAAATGAATTTGCATTATTGTTCTAAAGTACATTTTAAACCTTTCAAAGTTTTAAATTCGGAAATTTTTCAATTCCAGGCCTTCCCGAGCTCAATTACGGAAAAGCGTGCCTCGGACTGCAGATTCAGAAAAATATTCAGGAATATTCATTAGAACCGTAATTTTATAAGGATTCCAAAAATATCAATTTTATAATTTTCCGAGCTATAAAAATTACAGTTATAGCTTTTCCCGTGTTTCGTTACAACACGGTAAAGTAGATGTCTTATCACTATTCACAAGTCAACCTACACTACACACTACCCATACCCTATTCTTACATCCTTACTACCACTCATTACAATTTTTTTTTCCAAGAAATTTTGTTTCTAATTAATTAACACAAATATTACATTTTATTACACAAAATTCAATTTTCAAAATTCAACACACACAAACCCCCCCTCTCCCCCCCCCAATGGCCGGCGCCCACTTCCCCTTTCCCCCTTCAATTGTTCTATTTTTGTTATTTTTAATCAATTAAAAACCCTAATCTATTCATATATAAGCTTCTTTTTCTCTCTCTCCATTCATTTTCACTCTTCTAAAAATTGTTCAAAGTAGAAACCCTCTCTTTTCCTCCCATTTGTGCCGTGACTCTCCTCTCTCTCACACTCTCACACACAAGCTCAAATCCTCTTCATTTCTACTTCTAATCTCTTGTATGTTGATTTCAAGCCTTGTTAGTCCTAAATCTTGTAATGGCAAGACCATTCTTGTGTGTTTTCCAATTTTAATCCCAATGAACATGTGCAAGGGACATGAAAACACTAATACAAGAATCTCAAGCCATCACAAGAAGTGGATCTAGTGTTTAAAGGAGTTTTGTTGAAATCATCATGTTCATGCATGTAAAGTAGGAATCTTGCATAGATCTTTATGTTCATGCCATGAAACTCATGATTCATGCATTATTTTTAGTAGATCTAGTGTTTAGATATTCACATCTTCATCTACCTCCATATTCATGTGATTATTTTGATTTTCATGCATTGATGCTTATGAAAGTGTAGCCTTGCCTATGTATAGATATGTTAAATGATAGATCTACATGTATAGAAGACTAGAAACTTGAAAAAGAATTATTTTGTTAAAAGCTTAGTTGAGAATTCGGATGACTTTGAAACCCTATTTTAAAAGCCACCAAAACCACTTCAAAACTTATATTTTTCATGAAAAATGAAGGGTATGTGTAATAGGTATATTGAAGGAATAATTTTCACAAGCTTAGATGAGTTTAGGCATGATAAAAATGTAAAAACAAGGAGTAAAGTTAGAATGAAGAATATTGAAATGTGAATGTGTAGTCAAATTCGTAATTTAGGTTCATGCCCACAAGAACACTTAGAAATTAAGTCTAAATTGGATGTTTTATAAGCTAAATGAAGTCCTTAGATAATATATATATTAGAGCTTCAAATTTTAATGCCTTAGACAAGTTTTTCCATAAGGAAAATGCAAGGAAATGAGATTTATAAAATTCGGATTTCTACAAGTAGCTAGTTTAAAAAGATGTTTAGCAAAGGAAAAATGTGGATTTTTTATGCATGAATGAAGGCCATGACTATTATAGACCTTGAGGACTTATTTTTAGATAGATAACAAGTGGATTACAAGATTAAAAGCCAAAGAAACCCTAAGGAACATTAAGTGGAAGAATAGCTTCTTAGAAATGACCTTTATGGGATTTTCCAACTCTTGAGAGTTCATAAGAGTTTACTATCACAAAATCATTATGACCATGCATATATTAAGTCCATCACATGGCATTCATAGTAGTAATTCATTCCCATACCATTCATGCATGAATCATCAACTAGGAACATTTTTATCAAAAGCAAAACAATTTTTCGAAATCGGGAAAGTGACCGAACAGAACTGATCCCACTGTTCCGTGGCCTTACTACTTTCAAAACTTGAAAATAATACTGGAAATAGATAGATCTTTCGAAGTAGATAGAGATCGATATAAAATTTGCGAAATTCCGAGTTAAAATGACCAAGTTATGGCCGTTTTAAGTCGAAACTTCCGCAAATAGCGAGAATTCCGATTTTGCATAGTATAGATACATAATTTGAAGTAGTTTAGTGATGGGATTCTTATTAGGCTATTCTTATTTGGTAGGTGGATCCGAACACGACGATACCGTATCACCCGACTACCATATTGATAAGAGACCGGCGTACTATGGCCGAGTGAGTTCCTCTTCCGATTTCAATTATTACTTGTGATTGTAATGATAGTCGCACTAGTTGCTAGGTAAAGATAAAAAGATGATTATGTATGATGGGGCATATGGGAATTCTATATTTGTTTGCTGTTAATGTGCAAAATGGAACTTAAGAAATATCGAAACCGGGTGTTAAGCTATTGATTGATTTTCTAGTATTTTATATTGAATGTCTGCGAATATTTGTTGGCCACCTAAAAGAATTGAACTAATGCATATCTGACTCAATTGTAATCGGATTCATTCATATCACGATGGGGATGGAGCATTATCATTGGTTGGTTTTTCGTGATCCATAAAACGAATACTTGTTGGTTAATCGTGATCCATAAAACGAATTTATGTTCAGTTGACCGTGAGCTTAAACGGCATCGTACCGCAGGATTCGTTAATCTGCTAACCCAGGATGGAGGGCGCAAGTCCATCCACATATGATTTCCGGCTGGTCATATGTTTGCTAAACTCACTTGTTGATGCATTTCACTTGGTTGCTTAATTACTTGGTTGAATGTGTTGTGTTTATTGTAATTCGGAAGTTCCACTCACTAAGCTAGTGTAGCTTATACCCTATAGTTTCCTGTTGCAGTATGAGTACCTTTGGCTTTCTCCGCGGACCCTGGACACCAGGTACGGCTCTTAGATATTAAGGAGCTTTTGATGAGGCCGGGGTCTAAAGATTAGAAATGGGCACTAATTCCGTTTTCCGAATCGGTAATTGAAGGGCAATGTAAGGAAATGTGGGGATTGAGAATTGGTAACTGTTGTTATCGGGGGTATGCCCCCTAGACCATGTAATAGAATAATTCTCTGCATGACGGTTATGGTTTACATTCTTGCTACTATGTATATCTCTTTAAGCTGCTACGAAGCAAAGCATGATCTATAAATGTTGAGAGCGAGCCTTACACTCGATGTTTAAGCTCATGGGGAGACTAAGATTGTCTCACTTGAGATTAAATGTCAAGTGTGGCGGACTGTCACGTGTAGGGCACACTTTGGGGCATGACAGCGTGTTAATGCAGGAAGGGAAAGTTATTGCATATGCTTCTCGATAGTTGAGACCCCACGAGCAGAACTACCCTACACATGATCTGGAATTGGCCACAGTTGTCTTCGCCTTGAAACTATGGAGACACTATTTATATGGACAGAGGTGTGAGATATACACGGATCATAAAAGCCTTAAATATCTATTCACACAAAAGGAGCTAAATATGAGACAAAGGAGATGGTTAGAACTAATAAAATATTATGATTTGGGAATAAATTACTGTCCAAGGAAAGTTAATGTAGTCACGGATGCCCTAAGTCGGAAAAATTATGGGGAAGTAGCTGCCTTGATCACAAGTCAAAGGGATCTGATTAGGGATTTTGAGAAATTAAAGATTGAGTTCATAGACCAAGTGCTAAGCTTGAGATAGCCAACCTGGCATTAGAACCAACCCTAATAGAAAGAATCAAAAGCCCAAATATGACGAAGTGATACAAAAGATTAAAAGGGAAACCCAAGTAGGAAAGTACCTTGACTTTGCAATAGACGATGAGGATGTAATCAGAATGAAAGGAAGATTGTGTGTACCGGAAGACGAAGAGTTGAAGAAGGAAATAATGAGTAAAGCTCATAACTCCAGTTATACCATACATCCGGGAGATATTAAGATGTACCAAGATTTGAAAAGCCGCTATTGGTGGAACGGCATGAAGAGAGATGTGGTAGATTATGTAATGAAATGTCCGGTTTGCCAACAAGTGAAAGTAGAGCACCAAAGGCCGGGTGGATTGTTAAAGCCTTTACCCATTCTCGAGTGGAAGTGGGATCAGATATCTATGGATTTTGTGTGTGGTTTTCCAAAGACCCCTTCTGGTTGTGATGTTGTATGGGTAATAGTGGATCGGTTAACCAAGTCGGTGTACTTCTTACCCGTAAATATGACTTATTCAATGGAAAAGCTAGCTAAGATCTACATTCGGGAAATAGTACGGTTACATGGCATACCTGCAGGGATTATTTCGGATAGAGACCCAAGATTTGTGTCTAAGTTTTGGATAAGTCTGCAAAAGGGTTTGGGCACCAAGTTGCATTTTAGTACGGCATATCACCTTCAGACCGATGAACAGTCTGAGCAAACGATCCAAACCCTAGAAGACATGTTGAGAGCGTGTGCCTTGGAATTCAAGGGGAGTTAGGATAGTCATGTGCATCTAATTGAGTTTGCTTACAATAACAGCTATCACTTAACTATTCAGATGCCACCTTACGAAGCTTTGTACGGATGGCGCTGTAGATCCCCTCTGTTTTGGGATGAAGTGGAAAAGATAGCTATTGGGCCGGAATTGGTACAAGAAGCCGCAGATAAAGTGAGGGTAATCCAGTGGAAAATGAAAGAGGCTCAGGATAGGCAAAAGAGCTGGGCAGACCTGAAAAGAAGGGAACTCGAATTCAAAGTAGGTGACCATGTGTACCTAAAGATAAGTCCGATTAAAAGTATTAAAAGAATGCGTACACAAGGAAAGCTGAGCCCGAGATATATTGGACCTTTTGAAATCTTGGAAAGAGTCAGAGATCTGGCGTATCGGCTAACTTTACCACCAAATCTATCCGGGATTCACAACGTGTTCCATATGTCAATATTGAGAAAGTATGTGCCCGACCTAGAAAGGATCTTGGAATTGGAACCAATCTAACTGAAGGAAAACCTGACATACAAAGAACACCCCGTAAAGATACTGGATAAGAAAACTCAAAGGCTACGGAACAAGGATATTTACTATGTTAAAATATTACGGAGAAATCATGCCTTTGAGGAAGCAACTTGGGAAGCTAAGGAGGAGATCCAAAGAAAATACCTCAAGTTATTTGAAGGACAAGGTACGTCAGTTCAGTTTTGAGGAAAAAGCTCTGTTTAAGGTGGGGAGGTTGTAAACCCCAGTATTCTTTGTAGTTAAGTAAAACCCGGGAGTTGAAAAGCGAAACCCTAATCCAGTCCAGTTTAAGTCTAGTGAGAGAAGCTTAGAAACTCTAAATCCGGCTTTCCTTCGATTTCATAATAAAAGAAGTTTTATAAAGTAAATGAATATGATTTATTGTTTTAAAGTATATTTTGAACCTTAGAAAGTTTTAAATTCGGGAATTTTTCAATTATGGGCCTTCCGAGCTCAATTACGGAAAAACATGCCCCGGGACCATAAACTCAGAAAAATATTTCAGAATATTCATTAGAACCGTAATTTTATAAAGATTTCAAAAATATCAATTTTATAATTTTCCGGGCTATAAAAATTACAGTTATAGCCTTTTTCCCATGTTTTCTTTACAACTAGTAAAGTAGATGTCTTGTCTACTATTCACAAGTACAACCTACACTACACACTACTCATACCCTATTCTTACATCTTTACAACTACTCATTACAATTTTCTTTTCCAAGAAATTTTGTTTCCTAATTAATTAATATAATTATTGCATTTTATTACATAAAATACAAATTTTATCAAATTTCAACTCTCTCTCTCCCTCCCACACCCCATGGCCGGCGCCCCCCTCCCAATTCCCTCCCATTTTTGTTTTATTTTTGCTATTTTTATTCAATTAAAACCCTAATTCACTTATTATATAAGCTCATTTTCTCTCTCTCCATTTTCACTCTTTTAAATTTTTACAAGGTTGAAAGCCTCTCTCTCCCTCCTCTCAAGTTTCCATGACACACACACACACACACACACACACTCACAAGCTTGTTTTCTCTTCTTTTCATCTCTAAATCTCTATTAAAGTGAGGATTCCAAGCTTTGTTCTTCCTAAATCTTGTAATGGCCAGGCCATTCTTGAGTGTTTTCCACTTTAAATCCCAATGAGCATATGCTAGGGACAAGGAAACACTAATATGAGAATGTCAAGCCATCATAAGAAGTGGATCTAGTGTTTAAAAGAGTTTTTGTTGAAATAATGTTATGTTCATGCATGTAAAGTAGAGATCTTGCATGGAAAGTTATGTTCATGCCATGAAACTCATGATTCATGCACTATATATGATAGATCTAGTGTTTAGACATTCATACATTCATCTACATTTATGTTCATATGGTTATTTTGAGCTTTCATGCATTAATGATCATAAAAGCTTAGTCTTGCATGTTTATAGATGTTTAGATGATAGATCTTCATGTATATGAGGCAAAAAACTTGAAAAAGAAAAGATTTTTGCTAGAAATGTCTTATGAAAATTCGGATGATTTTGGAACCCTATTTTAAAAACCACTAAGACCACTTTGAAACTCATATTTTACATGAAAAATGAAGGGTATGTGTGATAGGTATCTTAAAGGAAAAATTTTTATAAGTTAAAGTGAGTTTAGGCATGAGTAATGTGCAAAACAAGTAGTGGAGTTAGAATGGAAAATCTTGAGATAGTGATTAGTTTGTTAAATTCGTAATTTGGAATAATGCCTACATAAACACATAATATTCAAGCTTAAATTGAATGTTTTATGAGGTAAATGAAGTCCTTAGACAATAGATATAATAAAGCTTCAAATTTTGGTGCATTAAGCAAGTTTTCTCATAGGAAAAATGCAAGAAAAGAAAACTTCCAAAATTCGGATTTTTGTGAAAAGATTGTTTAAAAACTTATTTGCCAAGTGAAAAATGTGGATTTTTATGCATAAATGGAGGTCATGGATGGTATAGATGTTAAGGACTCATTTTTATTTAGATAACAAGTAAATTCCAAGAATAGAATCCTAAAAACCCTAGGGAATGCAAAGCTGGACAGAATAGATTTTTAGAAGTGACCATCATGGAGTTTTATAATAATTAGGAGTTCATAAGAGTTCATCATCAAAAATCATCAATAACATGCATATATTGAGCTCATTACATGACATTAATACTAGGAATTCATTCATATACCATCTATATACGAGTCATCAACTAGAAACATTTTTACCAAATGCGAAACAATTTTCCGGAAAGGGAGAAGTTACAAAACAGATCTGATCCCACTATTCCGTGACCTTAGTTTTTCAAAACTTGAAAATAATATTAGAATTGGATAGATCTTTCGAATTAGATAGAAATCGATATAAAATTTGCGAAATTTCAAGTTAAAATGACCAAGTTATGGCCGTTTTATGTTGGAACTTCCGCAAATAGCGAGAATTCCGATTTTGTCTAGTTTAGATGCATAGCTTGAATTAGTTAAGTGATGAGATTCTTATTAGGTTGTTCTTATTTGGTAGGTGATCCGAGCACGACGATACCCTACCACCCGACTACTACTATTAAGAGACCGGCGTACCATGGCCGAGTGAGTATTACTTCCGCTCTCAATTATTGCTTGTGATTGTAATGATAGTGGCATTAGTTGTTTAGGCAAAGATAAAAATGATATGCATGATGGGGTATATGGGAATTATATACTTGTCTGCTGTTGATATGTGAAGTTGAACTTAAGAAATATTGAAACCAGGTGTTAAGCTACTGCTTGTATAGCGAGAGTTTAATTGATTGTCTGCGAATAATTGTTGGTCACCTAAAAGAATTGGATTAATCTATTATTGGACCCAATTATAATTGAACTCATTCATATCACGACGGGGATGGAGCATTAGCATTTGTTGGTTTTTCGTGACCCATAAAACGAATATGTTGGTTAATCGTGATCCATAAAACGAAATTGTTGGTTAATCGTGATCCATAAAACGAATTATTGTTCAGTTGACCATGAGCTTAAACGGCGTCGTACCGCAGGATTCGTTAATCTGCTAACCCGGGATGGAGGGCGCAAGTCCATCCATATATGATTTCCGACTGGTCATATGTTTGTTGAACTCATTTACTTGATGCATATCATTTGCTTGAGTAACCACTTGCTTGAATGATTTGTCTTAATTGTGATATGGAAGTTTTCACTCATTAAGCTAGTTAGCTTACGCCCCTATAGTTTTTACTTGTTGAAGCATGAATTCATTTGGCTTAGGCCAAGGCAGGCTACAGCTCAAGTACCGAAGCTAGAAGTTTCCTTTAGAAGTTTATTTCGATTTTGTTTAGACTTCCATTGGAAACTAAATGACTCTGAATAACTGTAATGGACGTAATATTATTTTATGGGGGAATGCCCCTTAGACCTTGTAAATTATATATGTGTTTTGGTTTATTATCTATGGCTAATGAATGCCACATTAAACTTCTTAACTCCATTGATCGAGTATTCTATTATCGTAAAGGGATGCTTTATATCTATACAAGACTCCCGAAGGGCTTGGATAGAATTTCGAGGGTCTTATATAGTATGTGGCGGACTGTTACATTTAGGATACCCCATGGGGGGTGACATCGGGACTAGTCTTTTCTTAGTCCCGGGGTACCTTGGTGAAGCTAAGGTCCCAATACTTGATTTATTACTTTATATGCTTATTCCTATTATGATCTTTTTATATTTTCATAACTTATGATTCATATTCATGTATGAACATAATTTTTTGTCTCAACAAAAATAAATGAGAAAGTGTTTTCTTAAACTTAAGATTCTTTCTAAAGAAATAAATATAGAAAATAGATTTCTTAAAAACTCATAAACATGTTTAGAAATGGTTTTTCTTGAAACAAAAGGTTTTATAAAAACTTATTTTTCAAGTATTAGAAATTCTTTTAGAGTCATTACAAGAAACAAAATATCATTTATGATGTTGTTATTACTTTGGAAAGTTGTTGGAATCCAAGTTTAGAAAATAAAACCACTCTTTAGGAATTTAAAATAATTACAAGAGATTAAATTTAGAATATTCATCTCAAATAACTCAAGATCTTTTCAAAAGTGAAATGAATATTCCAACAAATCTCAAGTTTAAAATCTTTTAAACTTTACTTTTTCATAAGTTGAGACAACTTCATTTACTTCATCCATCTGTTATGAGTCAATACATATATATATATCTTCCAAAAATTTTATAAAAATACTTGGAACATTCATCTCTTCAAGTGAATTTTATTTAAAAAAAGGAACTCAAGTTTTTACAAATTCGTGGAGAATCTGGTCGCTGCTTTTTCGGGACCCAAATGACTTAGTTTTATGAAAATAAGTTTAGAAATGTGTATATCTTTTCGAGTAGGTAGAAAACGATATATTATACGCGAAATTCCGAGTTAAAATGAGCAAGTTATGGCCATTTTAAGTTGGAATTTCCTCTTATACGATTTTTACCGCGATTTTAAGAAAAGTTTAGAATCTTCAAGAATAGAAGTTCTATGAAAGACTCATTTTGGGTATTTCATCTTGTTAACTGAGGAAGGACCCGAGGTCGTCTATCTAGAGGACTATTTCGATTAGATCTATTGTTATGGAGTGAGTTAATTCTTTTCCTAAGTTACATTTCCTTGTTTGTGCTTGTAATTAGTGGCACTAGAAATTTAGGAAAAGATAAATGAATAATTGTTATGAAATATTTGTTGAATGAAAATTAAGTATATCGAAGGATGATATGTTAAATAAAAGTGTGATTCTTGTATTGATATGATGAAATTATGGTTGATCACCTTTAACATGAATTCAACTTATATGGTCAAATGTATAATTGAAAGTTATTCATGCATATCATACTTGTGAGTCACATTTATTTCACTACTATTCTTCGTGTGGGGAAACGAGGAAGTAGTAGTGGTGGCTGATAGGAGCCGGTAAGTCTACATGGGCCAGTAGAAGCTAGGAAGTCTACAGGGCGAGCAGGAGCCGGCAAATATGCAAATATTGATGGTCGTATGGGCCTATAACCTCCCAACCCTTGCCATGGAGGGCATTAAATCCATGCTGCACTTGATTTCCAGTTAATCTTGTGTATTTGTTTGCTCATGTGATTGGTGCGTTACATATATTTGAATTAAATAACTTGGTTGTTATATAGAAATGTTTTATAGTTAGGAATTATCTCACTAAGCTAGATTTGCTTATACCCTTATAGTTTTCTATTATAGTATGATTATCTATGGTTGGCCCCAAGGAGCCCCGTGTGCCAGGTACGAGTTTAAGCTATTAGGAGTTTTTGAAAGAAGTTTATGTATTTTTAGTTTTGAACATAGACTTCTAGGAAAAATCTCTATAGTAGGCTTATGTAATAGTTATGTTTATTTTGTTATTAGTATAGTTGAACAAAGACTTTAAGGCGGGGGAATGCCCTTAAGACGATGTACGAACTTGTTATTAAATGAAGATCTTATGTTTATCTATTTAAGTTCATGCTTGCTTTTGCTATCTATTTAAATGTAATACCCCTATGAGTCTCCTACTATCTTGGAAGCACGCCTTGCATGTGATATCGAAGCTCCTATGTGACTAAGGTTGTCATTCATTAGCTTTAATATTATATGCGGTGGACTGCCACGTTTGGGGTACCTTCTGGGGCATGACAGTTTAAGTTGGTATTAGAGCATCAAGATTAGGGAAAGAAATAGTAAGTTTAGAAATAGAAGTCTTAGAGATAGGATAAGTTTAAGATTTAGCCATAAGAGTTTTAAGAAGAATCCTAGAATTATAGAAAGTGGGGATTTATGGGAAACCACATATTTTATGAGCATACCTAAGATATGTAGATGGCCCTAGAACTAGTTTATACCCTTAAGAAAAATAGGTGGATTTCCAAACCATTTTAAGCCTTAAGAAAACACAACCCTTGTAAGTTGCAGCTAGTAAGAAAACAGAGTTAACTTGCTTTTTGATAATGAAACTAAAGGTAGAATAAGCTTATGTAAAAGACTATACAACCAACCTTAGGTAACGTTGGAAATGATTCTCATAGACGTCATCAAAGGATCAAAAGCAAGGATATTCTTTCAAAAAATCGAAAGCGAGAAGAAGGCGAAACCAACCTCAGATTCCCTCAAATCTGAGCGAAAGGATCGAGAAAAGAAGTAAGGAGCCACAATGAAAAGAAAGCGTCGCGTTCACCAAAGACGTAATGCCTTAGTATTAAATCGCAACTAATTAAAAGATATAGTAAAGTGTTTAAAAGACAACAAGTGACTAATGATTTCTTAATAATGTGATTCTTTTGTTTTATTTTTATGGCATTTATATTACTTCTTTTTGTGAGTAAGATGCATGATTTTGATTTCTTACCTTGTGATTTCTTTAAATTGTATTTGAATTTCTTAATTTCTTATTAAGCTCCTATTAATTCCTATTTTGCAAATTTATTTCCTTAAGTTTTGTATTTTGATTTAAATTTTTGGTCTTTACATTTGAGATTTACGTGATTTCTGTAAACGTTAGTATAGAGTGTAAAAAAAACTAAAATCTAAACGATTAAACAACCGTCCAAGAAGACGTAGGAATCGAGAACAAAGATTCCAACAACATACCAGCGGACCAAGGAATGCCTCTGCGTAATCAACCGGAGAATAATCCTGCTCCTGCCCCGAACCAGCAAAATGACTTCAGCGCTACCCTTGGACAGATGAACCAGTTGTTGACTATTTTGATTCAGCAGCAAAATCAAAATAATCCAGCTCCTGCTCCACCTCAGAATGCTCCTGAAGCTGTGGTAGAAGCACCCGAATAGTCACTTGCCGCGCCATTTCCACCACCGCTACCGCCGATACCATATTGAAACTTGCTCACCAATTTCATCAAATGTAATAGCTACTTCGATGGAGCCTTCGGAAAACTAGATGAGGCCGAAGACTGGTTGGCCCAAATCAAGAGATCGTTTGATGCTTATGAGCTGCCCCACCATTTTAAGAGTTAGTTTTGGGATATTCATGTTGAAATTTAATGCCCGAATATGGTGGGAATCGAAGAAGCGATGTAAGCCCTGAAAAATTTTAGTAAATAATTCCAAAATAAACATTGAAAATAAACTTTAAAAATGACTTCAAATTAAAACCGAACTTCAACTAGTCCTAAACCACAACGAATCTAGAAATTTCTTAATCTTGAGAAAATGAGATTCCTTAAAAATAAAATAAGAACTCAGTCTTCAAATTCACAACCACTACGTACGATAATTCTATACTTAACTTTGACTTGTAAAATCAGGTAATATAGAACCAAAAACAAATTATTAAAAAGTAAATAACGATAAACTTTCGACAATAATACCCAATTCAAGAATTCCGAAAATATTAAGAGATATTAAATACTCACAAAAATAAAATTTAAAATAAATTTCTCAAACTAAATGTGATGTATAAACAGAAACCCTCAGTTTCTAAATTGGCAAAGATCTAAACTGGAAAATCACCTGGGAATCCTAAGTGGAATACAATAGTTTAAGTCCGGCAATCTTATGCTCTTAACTAGAGCTGGACAAATGGACCATAACCCGTGGGTTGGCCTGTTTGACCCCCTTTTAAAGCAGGTTAGGGTTGATTTTTTTCAACCCGTTTAAAAGCGGGCTAAAAAAACCAGCCCATTTAACTCACGGGTTAAAGCGAGGTTAACCCGCAATGGGCCAGGTTGGCCCACTTTTTTTTAAAGATTAAAATAGGCTTTAAACTTAAATTTGAAAGTTGAAACCTAGAGAGTACAGGTCTGTGGAGAGACACGACAGCTCACAGGCACAGCTGTGCCACACACACGCACTTCACAGCACAGAGTACTCACACTCACAGACTCATAGTCATAGACCACACTTCCAGACTTCCTCAGTCCTCCTCCTCTCCCTCCTCGCATCGCATGTATCACCATGGGCCACAGACGCACTTCCTCAGTCCTCCTCCTCTCCCTCCTCGCGTCGCATGTATGTGTTTCTCTTCCCCTGATTCTTTTGTAAGATTAATGCTTTGAATATTTGGAGAACTCGTGCAAATTGTTTCTCTAAGGCAACCACCTAGTTCGTTATTAGAAATATTTAACGATCTTAAAACAGGTAGGCTGGTGTTGTCAGGAAATGAACCAACAAATGCATTATAACCCAAATCAAGTACCTCCATTTCATGCATATGAAACAGTGCTCCAGGAATATATCGTCTGAGGTGGTTGTGGGAAAGGTTTAGAAATCTCAGCTGGTCCAAGCCAGCCAGTGATTCATAGATATCTCCTTTAAGTCCTTTGTCTCCTAGATCCACAGAGACCACCCTACCCCAGAAGCCACCGGAAACATCACAAGTTATGCCTGTCCAAGAGCAACATTCACCATGAGGACTACCCTACCCTTCAATCTCGGTGTCTAACACTTTTGGAAACCATTTAGCGCAATCAAGTCTTTCGTCACACGTCCCGTCTTCGCTCAAAACCTTATAGGCCTTTAGAAACGCAGTTAATAATATGAAAGGAAGAAATTTGAGATACCCATTACTGTAGAGAGATAGGCGTTTGGTACTATAGCTAGAAGATAGGCAATCTGTATATCTTGTTGAGTTGACATGACTAGGGGAGAAATTCAGTCCACATGGATCGCTGTTGAAATGGGTATCATCACTATTTCAACCACATGATTTGCATTTATATATTATTTATATTTATTAGCATTTAATTCGTATGATCTATTTATGAATAAAAGTATTTATTTTTTATTTTTTTATATTTTCATAAATAATCTATTTATAAAAGAGATGAAACAAATGTAAAACCAAAGAGTCAAACATATCATAATATTAGAACAATAATTTCGACAGTGACTTGGCAAACTAAGAAAGCAAACTAGGCAGATGCTATAAAGTATTTTACCCGTTCAAGCAGACTTTTAAAGACCATCTATATTAGCAAAAGCTATACTTGGACCAGTTATAGACTTATAGGTCGTGTAGGATCGCTTATGTGCTAAGAGGTAACTGATTTGATTACAGCTTTAGATATTCATTGTTATTATTATTCAAAATGGAAAAAACAATAGTGAACAGTGAAGTCAGTGAAATTTACAAAAATATAATATGGTAAAGTTTACACTTCATCCATAGTGATTTTTCTAGAAGTGCTTTCAAGTAGGCTTCACGTTCCTTTGCTTAATTTTTCCTTGTACTTCATATATTACAGGATTTAAATGCTGCACCTTTATTTTCACTAATTGCTATTAAACTTTTAATTTTTTTTTTCTATTTCTTATATTTGGACATATATTATTTTTCTATAAAGTGCATGAGGTTCACTATGACACTATACCAGAAAACCTTTTTTTATTTGTATTATCCAATATAAGTATTTGTGAATTGTGATTACTGATTTCCTCTTTGTTTTTAACATACTATTGTTAATTTGTTATATCATTTGTTCTTACTTTTATGGTTTATTTCATTATTTGCAGTATGGATAATATTATGAGCAACGACACTACTAACCAGCGTGTCAATACAAGTGATGACTTAGAAGATTGTGAGGTTGATGTTACCATGCTATCCAAAACAAGTACAAGATCATCTATTGATTTGGATGATGATGATTGTAAAGGTAACAGACCTAGACAAAATACTTCTCCTGTTTGGCAATCATTTACAAAGATAGGCATAGGAAAGGATGGTAAAGAAAGAGCAAAGTGCAATGGATGTGGAAAAGAGTATGTTATGGGTGGTTCTACTATGGGACATCAACTCTAGGTCGACATATAGTAAAATGTCGTTTGATCGCTAAGTATCAAGATATAGGTGATATGATCATTGATCAATCTAGAAAATTAAAGTCTAGAAAAGTGGATTACAAACATGCTCGTGATGTTTTGACAATGATGATCATCGAACATGATCTGCCATTTTCATTTATTGAATGAGGATTACATAATTTGTACAAGTTTTCTATCCTGAGTATGTTCTCATATCTAGGAAAACAGTTGCATTTGATGTTATGAAACTATACTTAGCAGAAAGAATAAATTGAAGAATGTCTTGGAGAGAATTCCTGGTAGAGTTTGTTTGACTTCTGATCTATGGACTGCTTGCACTGGGAGGGTTATATGTGCTTAGCTGCTCATTTTGTGGATGGTAAATGGAAGCTTAACAATAAAATTCTTTCTTTTTGTTATATGCCCCTCCTCACTTAGGCTTTGAATTATCAAAGAAATATTTGACTTTTTGAAAGATTGGGGTATAGATAAAAAGGTATTCTCTCTTACTTTGGATAATGCAACTGCTAATGACCGTATGCAAGAGTTTCTGAAAGGTCAACTTAAATTACATGGGACTTTATTGTGTGATGGTGAATTTTTCATATTAGATGTTGTGCATATACTTAATTTGATTGTCAAGGAGGGCTTAATAGTAGCTAGCACAGCATTACACAAGATAAGAGAGAGTGTGAAGTATGTCAAGGGGTCAGATAGTAGAATGAAACATTTTTGGGAGTGTGTTAAACAAGTTGGAAATGTAGATACTTGTGTTGGGCTACGCTTAGATGTGGTTACTAGATAGAATTCTACTTATCTTATGCTTGATAGTGCTCTAAAATATCAGAGTTCTTTTTCCTGCTTTCAATTGAATGATTCAAATTATAGATTTTGTCCATCAGAGGAGTGGGAAAGAGCACATAAGTTGTGCAAGTTTTTGAGTCCTTTTTACACCATCACCAATTTGATGTTTGGTTAAACTTACCCAACTTCAAACTTGTACTTTTTACAAGTGTGGAGAATTGAGTGTTTATTGAATGAGAATACAATGAGTGAGGATTCAATTTTAAAGGACATGTCTATTAAAATGAAAGAAAAATTTGACAAGTATTAGAGGGAATATAGCATTATTCTTGCACTTGGTGCTGTCCTTGATCCTCGAATGAAGTTCACATTCTTGAAGTTTTGCTTTAATAAGATTGATCCACTTACTTCTGGGGAGAAGTTGAATTGTTGGTCACTAGGCGAGTCTTCAGTACTTAGCCTAAAGATGAGGGTAAAGAGGTACAACGCGAGCACATCTTTCATACCCGGTGTCATGTGCAGAAGAAGGTATGTACCCTGACCATTGATAGTAGTAGCTACACTAACGCTGCCAGTACTTTGCTGGTTGATAAGTTGAGGTTGAAATCTATGAAGCATCAAAAACCCTACAGGTTGCAGTGGTTGAATGAGTGTGGGAGATGAAGGTGACCATACAGGTTCTTATTTCCTTTTCCATTGGGAGTTATCATGATGAGGTGATGTGTGATGTAGTTCCCATGCAGGCTAGTTACCTATTGCTGGGTCAACCATGGCAGTTTGATAGAAGGGTGACGTATGTAAACCCCCAAAAAATTTCATAATTCATAGAAAATAATTCTAAAAGTTTAGAAATTTAAATCCCAAAAATTGACTCAACATAAAAACCAAATTCTAGACCGAGTCAGAACACTGGAAACGAAACCCTAAAAATTGAACCAAGTTAAAACTTAATTCCAAATAAGAACAAAAATGAGTTTTCTCAATCTTGAGAAAACGAGAACCCTTGAAACGAAATATAAAGTCCAATTACCGATATAATCAACGTCCGTACGTCGATTAAATAATCTACCCAATTCTTAAAACGCGAATCGAAACAATAGATCCAAATACCACTTAACAACGAGATGATAAAATCCTAAATCCCTCAGTAAAATTTTAGAATCACAAAATTTCAAATTCTCACCAAAAGTCAAACTGAGTCAACTCATTACCCTAGACTTAGTTAAACGATTCCGAGAACTAAAAATTATTAAATAATCACAAATAAAATAAAATAAAAAATAAATTTCGAGCTAAAATTTTAAAACGATCAAAACTCAAAAGAATTATACGATATTACGAATATCTCGACAGAATCGGAAATCAAAACGGAACCCTAAAAGTCAACAAGCCTACAATGAACCCTAGTGTTTAAGATCCGGCAATCCCGTGTTTTCAAACCCTAGAAAACGAAATTAAGTTAATGGCCTAGAATAGTTCGTAATAACGTAGGTAACATAAAAATATCAGATTCGCGAATTTTGAGTGACCTTCGGACCCAAACGGGATCGTTCTCGAAAAGCGTGTCCCGGAGCTCGGAATATTAAAAATATTCTATACCAATACACTCGTAAAAATACAAGGATTCCAAAAAATCAGTTTTGAATTTTTCGGTAGCTAAAAATTACAGATATCGCATTATTACGCGTATTTTTATTACTACCACTTTTAATTGTCTAGTCTACTATTCATAGTACTTTTCTACTATTCATTACTATTCACCTATCTCTACTTTTTCTTACACCTATTTCTTATACCTATATCTATTTTCTTACTTTTTTCATTTCCAATACACATTTATTCACATCAACTTTACACATTACTTCTTTATTACACAAACAAATAAAAATAAAACAAATTCCTCCTCTCACAAAGCCAAAACCGGCGCCATCCCTCCCTCTCCATCTCAATTATTTTTCTTTTTCAATTTATTTTATTACATCTAAATTCCACTCCAAAAATTCTATAAATACCACCTCTCCTCTTCTCATTTCTTCACACCTTTCTCAAGTAAAGAATTTATGCAAAAATTCTCTCTAAACACTCTCTCCATACTCTTACAAGAACTCTCTTCTTGTAAGAAGAAAATCTCTCCTACCAAAACTCTCTTTATGTAATACAACTACCATCTCTCCATAACCACATAACCATACATTCACTACCATCTTCATACCTCTTACATACCTTAGGTAAATATTTCTTCCATCTATTATTCATCCATGTCATGTAACTTAACATGACTATGGTGTTGTTTTGAAACTCATATGAGTAGTAAAAGCAACAACATGTTCATGTTTTGTTCTTGTACATAAGCTTCCTATTTTATTATGTTGTTATTATTATTGTGATTATTTGCTTATATATATATATTATGTATATTATGTATATATATTTATTTAGAGCATATAAGCTCATTTGTTATTTATTTATTTTCAAGTTATGCAATTTATTTATTTTATGTTGATATTAAGACTAGTCTTTCTAGTCTTAGACTTGTCCATATCAAGTCAAAACAATCTTTATTTATTTTCTTTAATCTTTCGGGACTAGTCCATTCTTAGTCCCGGGATGCCTTGATAAAGCTAAGGCTCCAATACTTGATCGGGATTCCTTGATGAAGCTAAGGTTCCCAATGCTTGATATTTTATTTTCTTGCTCATTAATTATTTTTAGTATTTTCTTATGTTCTTATTATTTTATATGCTCATGATACTTGCATTTGCATAATGTTAATGTCTCAACTAGTCTAAAAATAGAATCTTGTTTTACTAAATGAACTCAAAGCTAAGTTTCCAATTATGATTTACCACAAAAACATGAAGTTATTATCAACAACCTAGAAAATAGTTTTCTCAAGTTTTCTTAAATAACAAAGATAGTTTTACCAAGAAAACATAAATAAATATTTTCCTTGTATTTTATGGTAATCTAAGTTTTTAGAAAAATAAATCGTTAATATCGAAAGTTTAAGACTTAAATCTTTTCTAAACTAAGGAACAAACTAGTTTTCAAAGTTAAGACAAAAAATCAACTCATCAAGTTATGAACCCACTTAGGAAAAATAATGATTTTCAAATTTCTAAAAGAAGGAACTAATTTTCAAAGGAATATAAATGAGGTAAGATTTATAATAATGGATTTTATAAAAATGATTCTTTTCAAAAGAAATGAAAGAACAAGTTTTGGAAAGCAAAAGCTTATATTTTAGAAATGAATATAAGAAGACAAAATTCATTTTCTAAAACCATCCTAAATACAAAATTATAAAAAGGTTTTGAACAACCTAATATACTTTTTGATAAAAATAGATCTTTTATCACTAGAAGCGAAATTTATGAAAAACTAAGGTTAAAAGGAAAATTTACTTGTTTTGGAAAAGGAAATGAAGAAAATAAAATAAGAATATACTCATTTATAACAACCTAGTAAAAATATAAAGTTTCTTTAAATACTTGAAAAGAAAATTTCAAAGTTAAAGTTTAAATGAATTGTTTTATGAAATAAATTGTTGAGACACTACCATTGGATTTTTGCATATAAAGTGAGCATACCTATATATTCAAAAGTGTTTATCAAATATATATTTATATTGTTACAAAAGGATTTTCTTTAAAATGAGTTGAGTTAGAAAATGGATTTTTGCAAAAGTTTAGAAAATTCGTTTTAAATCTGTACCTGACGTTTTCGGAACCCAAATGACCTTTTATGACCAAGATAAGTTTAGAAATGGATAGAACTTTTCGAATAGGTAGAAAACGGTATATCATATGCGAAATTCCGAGTTAAAATGAGCAAGTTATGGCCATTTTAAGTTGGAATTTCTTCTTATACGATTTTACCGCGATTTTAAGTAAAGTTTAGAATCTCCAAGAATAGAAATTCATGAAAGACTTATCCCGGGTATTTCTTTTGTCTAGGTGACGAAGGATACGAGAATACCCTACCCAGGATTACTACGACTAAGAAGATAGCGAAATGGACGAGTGAGTTATTCCTTCTAATTTCGTTACCTTGCTTGTGCTTGTAATGTAGTAGCATTAGTATACTAAGAAAAGATAAAAACGAATATATTTGGGGATTTCGGGATTATGTATATATATGATTCTATGTTTATGCGTGAATTGAGAATTAAGAATATCGCAACTTCGATCTGCTTGTTTAAATAATTTTGTTTACTTACTTGTATGATTGTTTATTGTTGCTAAATTGATTGATCGCCCCTAATAAACCTTAATAAGGTTTGACCTAAGAACAATAAAACGTTCACGCATAGCATCCATCGAGTCACATCTATTTCGGAAGGCTGCTACTCCTACGCGTAGAGTTGGATTGGCTGTGATCGTGCGGTGCCACGGGCCATGTTCCTTCCTGGAGAATCCAAATCGCTCGGGGAAAGCGACTCTAGGTTCGGAGCCGAGCCAACCGAACGCTGTGGTGAGGACCTGGGGACTAGCAGTAGAAGGTCGAGGACCTTCAACCCCGATTCCCTAACCTTTGATACGGAGGGGTAAATCCGTTCTATATATGGTTTCCGGATGACTATATATATTCGCGTAATCATGTGATTGTTGCATTGTATGCATAGCATATGTGTGATTAAATAAATAAACTTGTTTGAAAATATGGTGCGAATGAAAAGGAATATCTCACTAAGCTAGTTGTAGCTTATACCCCTATAGATTTTGTTGAAACAGGTATATTCGTGGATTAAATTTGAGGATCATGACATTAAGGAAGTCATGGACGGATGATTAAGGATATGGAATCATACGATGAAGAAATTTTGTAAGGTTCTTTATATGTGATAACCTATATGATTAGGGACGTATATTTATTTGAAGATAATAGAAGAATATGCCTTAAGAATTGAATTGTGATATGCTTACGTTTTATATTAAGTATTCTCTTTGCCTTGTTACTTATTTATTATCAATGTAAATTGCGCTACTCCGATGCGTCCCCTTGGTTGTGATGTATGCCTTGTACATAATATGGAAGCCTTCGCGTGACTAAGGTAGTCATTCCTAGGCTTTAGTATTGTGTACGGCAGACTGCCACGTTTAGGGTACCCCTCGGGGCGTGACAACGTATGTCGGGTACAAGAACCAATATTCATTTGTTCTAAATAAAAGGATTGTGCTTCTAACTCCCCAGAAACCGTGGGAAGCTTGTGAGGACTAGGTGAGGATAGCAAAAGAGTTTAAAGAAAAACACCTGAGTGTACTAGAAAAGAGTGAAAAAGAAAGGAAAAGTGAGAGACAAACATTGGTGAGCCAAGTGAGAGAAGGATCCAAAACACTGAGTGAGAAAGAAATTATAGAAGATAGTGGAGTTGCAAAACAAAGTGAAGTTAAGAGAGCAATAGTGGCTAGGAAACAACTACTTATACTCATGTACAAGGATATATATTTTACTACTACTGACTTTCACTCTTCTTTGCCAAGTGTAGTTGTGTCTCTTTTGCAGGAGTATGAGGATTTGTTTCCTAAAGAAGTACCAAGGGGATTGCCTCCACTAAGAGGCATTGAGCACCAGATTGACTTTATCTCAGGTGCTTCAATTCCTAATCGGCCAGCTTATCAAGCCAATCCGGAGGAAACAAAAGAGATCCAGAGGCAAGTTGATGATCTGATAGAGAAAGGGTCTGTGAGAGAAAGCCTCAGTCCATGTTCAGTTCCTGTCATCCTGGTTCCAAAAAAAGATGGAACATGGCGTATGTGTGTCGATTGTCGAGAAATCAACAAGATCACAATTAAGTATAGACATCCCATTCCTAGACTTGATGATATGCTTGAAAAGTTACATGGTGCTTGTTTGTTTTCCAAAATTGATTTAAAGAATGGCCATTACCAAATTCGCATGAAAGAGGGAGATGAGTGGAAAACGGCTTTTAAAACTAAGCATGGTTTATATGAGTGGATGGTAATGCCTTTTGGATTAACAAATGTGCCTAGCACGTTTATGAGGTTAATGAATCATGTTCTTTGCACTTTTATTGGAAAATTTGTTGTTGTATACTTTATGACATCTTAGTTTACAGCAAGACTTTAGATGAACATGTTCAGCATTTACAACTTGTTTTCACTATGTCGAGAGAGAATAAGTTGTATGCCAACTTGAAGAAGTGCACCTTTTGTATGGAAACTGTGGTTTTTCTTGGGTTTGTTGTAGGTGTAAATGGGATTGCTGTTGATGAAGAGAAGATGAAGGCGATCAGGGATTGGCCAACACTAAGGAATGCAAGTGAGGTCAGAAGCTTTCATGGATTAGCAAGCTTTTATAGGAGATTTGTTAGGGACTTTAGTTCTATAGCTGCTCCTCTAAATGATCAGAGGAATGCTGAGTTTAGATGGACCGAAGTGCACGAGAACGCTTTTAATGCTTTAAAAGGTAAGTTGACTAATGCACCATTACTTATCCTACCTAATTTTGAGAAAGTTTTTGAGATTGAATGCGATGCTTCTGGGAAAGGTATTGGTGGTGTTTTGATGCAGGATTCCAGACCAATTGCTTACTTTAGCGAAAAACTCAGTGGTGCTGCATTAAACTACCCGATCTATGACAAGGAGCTGTATGCTTTAGTGAGGACCTTGCAGACTTGGCAACATTACCTATGGCCCAAGGAGTTCATCATTCATTCAGATCATGATCACCTGAAGTTTTTGAAAACTCAAGGTAAGTTAAACAAGAGACAAGCAAAGTAGCTGGAGTTCATTGAAACATTCCCTTATGTGATTAAATACAAGCAAGGGAAGGAGAATGTGGTAGCTGATGCACTTTCTTGAAGGTATTCACTCTTCACTTATCTACATACTAAATTGCTTGGGTTTGAACTCATTAAAGGATTGTATGAGACTGATGTTGATTTCAGTCAAATTTGGGCTGCTTATGCCAAATCTGGTTATGCTGATTACATTAGGCATGATGGTTATTTGTTCAAGAAAGATAAATTGTGTGTGCCTAAGAGTTTTGTGCGTGAGTTGCTTGTTAGAGAAACGCATGGGGGTGGGCTAATGGGACACTTTGGTGTTAAAAAGACTTTAGATGTATTGCATGAGCATTTCTATTGGCCTAAAATGAAACATGATGTCTAAGCTGTTTGTGACAAGTGCATTGCATGTAGACAGGCTAAATCCAAAGTAATTCCTCATGGAGAGTATACCCCATTACCTGTGCCTAATCAACCCTGGACTGACATCTCTATGGATTTTGTGATAGGGTTACCACTATCTCAGAGTGGTAAAGATAGCATATTTGTTGTTGCTGATAGATTTAGTAAGATGGCTCATTTCATTGTTTGTTCTAAAACTAATGATGCACAACATATTGTTGATTTGTTCTTTAAGGAGATTGTGCGTTTGCATGCTTTACCTAGATCCATTGTGAGTGATAGGGATGTGAAATTCTTGAGTCATTTTTGGCGTACCTTCTGGAATAAGTTGGGCACTAAATTGTTGTTTTCCACTGTTGCACATCCTCAAACAGATGGTCAAACGAAAGTAGTCAATAGGACTCTTTCAACTTTGTTGCGTGCTGTGATTCATAAGAACTTGAAACAATGGGAAAAATGTCTGCCACATGTTGAGTTTGCATACAATAGGACTGTGCATTCCACTACATCTTATTCTCCATTTGAGATTGTGTATGGTTTTAACCCATTGACTCTATTGGATATTTTACCTTTGCCTACTAATGAATGTGTTGATCTTGATGGGAAGAGAAAGGCAGAGTTTGTCAGGGAGTTACATGCCAAGGTTTGGGCTAATATTGAGAAAAAAAATGAGCACTATGCTCGCCAGGCCAATAAGGGTCATGTGAAGATAGTCTTCCAACCGGGAGATTGGGTGTGGGTGCATTTGAGAAAGGAGAGGTTTGCTGCTCAAAAGTCTAAGTTGCACCTAGGGGGAGATGGACCATTTCAAGTGTTGGAGTGCATCAATGACAACGCTTACAAGATCGACTTACTAAGTCATTATGGTAATGTAAGCGCTACCTTTAATGTTTCTAATCTCTCTTTGTATGATGCAGGTGATTCGAGGAAGAATCTTTTCGAGGAAGGAGGGAATGATGAGGATCATACCATTAAGAATTCAAGAGCCAAAGTCCAGTGATCCACTCCATGGCATTGGAGGACCAATGACAAGAGCTAAAGCTAAACAAATGAAAGAAGCTTTGCACGGTCTAGTGATGGAAGCGATGGAATTGCAAGAGAAGGAGTTAAACTCCACCAAAGAAGAACTGACATTAATTCACATTATTCAAGCTTCCAAAGAGATGGTCAAAGGCATGGAGAACCCCAAGATGAAAGTTACATTGAATGCTGAAGATTTCAAGAAGTGTAATAAAGCTTCTTGGACTGGTTATTAATATTGCATTGATTGCTGAAGAATTTAAGAAGTGTAATAAAGCTTCTTGGACTGGTTATTAATATTTGGATTTTTTTTCATCGTGACTTTTAGTCTCTGTTAGGTTCTCTTTATTTTGATGATAACTAAAGAAGAATAAAATATAATAAGATTAGTGTGCAGTGTGCAGCTTATTAGACAGTAAGTCAGACAATAAGGTTCTGATCTTTTAAACCTCGGGCACTAAGAAAATTCAAGGATGAAATATTAATATATCAGACGAAGGTCAAGGGTGAAATATTAATATCACAGACGAAGGTTAGATTTTCTGGTTCTTCATCAGACAATTTCTGGTTCTTCAACAGACAGTATAAAGAACTGTCACGTTTTCTGGTTCTTCATCAGACAGTATAAAGAACTGCTGTCACGATCAGATCGAGTTTTCTAAATCGGATTTATTGGATTGATTTTTGTGCAAGGAATTAATTGAAGGCCTAATTTTTTATTAGATATTAGAAAGTATACCTAATATGTTTCACAAGGAAGATTTAAGTCTCATGAGGATTTTGAATTTTCAAGATGTTTAATTCTTTTTACTGTTCATCTTCTTCAAGTAGCTTACTGTTTCAGATGTACAGTGATTTCTTCTAACTTCTTCATATCACGTGAATTGTATCAAGCTGAAGATTGTTGTTAAAAAATACTCCGGATAAGGTACATATCTAAATCTCGGATTTTGTGGGAAGATTTGAATAAATTTCAAATCTGTTCTAAACCGGTAAGGATATGGATCTTTTCTAATTGTGTGATATCTTTTCAGTTACAGTAACAACTCATTTTTGTTCAAGTTTTTATTCCACAGTATCAGGAAAATATTTCAGCAAAGAATCTTGTACGGATTTCTCTCCAGATTTGTTTCTCAAAAAAAACTAGATATTTTCTCTTCCATCTATCTCTCTCCTCTTTCAACGGCAAATTTTGTTTTGATGGATAAGGATGAAGTTGTTGAAGTCCGGTGAACTGAAGGAAAAAGACCAGGATATTTTATATATATATATATATGTATAAACTTTCAGGAAAAAGAAGAACAGAAGAGACGAGATTGAAAAAACCCAGAATTACACGAGCTGAAATTTTACTGTCAATTTTATATTTCTACTTCATCAGACTTTCTGTCAGACACTAGTAAAATACTAGTCAGACATTTTGTGCAAAACTCCAAAACTTATTTTCTTCTGTGTTCTTGTGCTCAAATACTTAGAGTGTCTATTGTAACTCTTGATTGAAGATTCTCTACTCTTGTATTGAGTGTGTTGAGAGTTGTTGAGAGGATTACAAAAATCTTGTAGTCTGTGTTTAGCCAATAGATATAGGCTTGTGAGACAGAACAAGATTCGATTGGTGTTTGTAATCTCTTTTTGATTAATTAATGGATTGACCGGTTGGAAACCGGATCCCCAGCAGTGGAGCTGGAAGAGAGGACGTACTCGCAAGGAGGAACCTCTATAAATTTCTGGGCTCATTTAATTTTCTGCACTTTATTACTCTGCAATTTTTATTGATTATAATTGTTTATATTGTTGTTCAAATCTTTTTCTTATTAAGTTCTACAAAGCAACAATATTTATCTAAGTTATAATCTGATCTCTAAATTATTTGTTAAAAGAAGTTTCAAAGATTTTAATTTGTTAAGTGTTTTCAAAATTTTTTAAAAGCAAACAATTCACCCCTCCCTCTTGTTTGCATATCTGGGACCAACATTTGGTATCAGAGCAGAGTTCTTTTTTAAAAAAAAAGTGATCAACTATGGAAAACACTATTACTATTGCTTCAAATCGGATTCCATTTTTTGATGGAACTAATTTTCCCTATTGGAAATGTAGAATGGAAACTTACATCAAGGCCACTGATTTCTCCTCTTGGCAGATTATTCAATATGGCGACAAGCAAGTTGTACTCAATGACAAGAGTGAACTTGATGATGATGAAAGAAAGAAGCTTGAGATGAACAATGCAGCCAAGAATATGATCCTGATGAGCATTCACAATCTGTGTTTGCAATGGTTTCATCATGCAAAACTGCCAAAGAAATTTGGGACAAACTTTGTGAAACCTATGAAGGAGCAACAATGATCAAAGACACCAGAAGAAGTGCTCTCATGCATGACTATGAATTATTCAGATTCAAAACGGGTGAAAGTATCTCTGATGGCTTTAATAGATTTACTTTAATTACTAATGAACTTGCATTGCTTGGTAAGGAATTTGATGACAGTGAACTAGTAAGGAAGATTCTAAGGATCTTACCAAGTTCGTGGGATTCAAAGACAAATGCGATAGAAGAAGCTCATAACTTGGACACGCTGAGTCTAAGTGAACTAAGAGAAAAGCTTCAAGCCTATGAATCCAAGCTGAAACATCAGCAGGAACAAGAGAAAGTCAGGAAGTCTATTGCTTTTAAGGCATCGGTTGAGAAAGATCCATTGTCAGACGATGAGTCAGACAGTGATGATGAAGCTGATGATGTGAATTTACTAGCAAGGAAGCTCTCAAAATTCTTCAAGAAGAAAGGTAAGCGTACTAACCGAAGTCCTCGTTATGCTAATGATCGGTTTAAAAGTGATGCAGGAAATCTGATTAATGAGAAAGAAGAAAAGAAAGAAAAGAAGAAAGAGAAGAAAGAAATTGTGTGCTACGAATGCAGAAAACCAGGACATATCAAGTATGCCTGTCCAGTACTTATGAAGAAAATGGAAAAATACAAGTTAAAGCAGAAAGCACTCATGGCAACATGGAGTGACTTAGATGAGTCAGACGCGGAGTCAGACGATGCATCAGACAATACAGAAGAAGCCAATCTGTGCTTTATGGCTTTATCTGAGGTAACTTCTGATTCTGAAGATGAGATGCCAGAAAGTATTCGAAAGCAATTTAAAAAACTACTAAAGGGCATTTCAAAAGCAAATGAGAAAATTGAAGTTTTGAAAAATGAGAAAGAAGCTTTAAGTCAAACAAATCAACTTTTAGCTGAAGAAAATGACAGCTTCAAAAATGATATTGAAGTTTTACAAAGTGATAATGAAAAATTACGCATTACTCAAGATGTTTTTAAAAAGGAAAATTCTGAGTTACAATCACAAATTAAAGAACTTAAGGAAAGAATGGAACACATTTCAAAAGATTTAAGTTCTACTTTTCGAAAATTTTCTGAAAGTGATGAAAAACTTCAAAGGTTGATTTCTTCTCAAAGACTTGGTAATTCAAAAATTGGTTTAGGTTTTGATCAAGCTGAATCTTCAAACCAAACTAAGATAAAAACTGTTTTTATTAAAGGAGAAGAAACAAAAAGTAAAATACCTGTTAATTCTGGTAAAATTACTATGAATTCTAAATCCTTTGTGCAAAGAAAAAGGTATGTCAGTCAATATCATCAACAAAATAATCGTTATCCAGTCAGACGGTATTTTAGACAGTCCGTCAGACAGTTTGACAGAAGATACCCAAATCAGTTTCAAAAGAAAACGGTAAGATCTAATTCCTATGCTTGTTTTCTTTGTAACAAAGTAGGACATATTGAGAAAAATTGCTATTACAAAAATTACAAGCTCAGTAAACAACAAGCTACAAATTTAAATATTACGAGCTTGAGTTTTGGTGGACCCAAACTAGTTTGGGTTCCTAAGAAGGTTTGATCCTTCCTTCTATGATTACAGGAACATGGAGCACAAATTAAAGGAATATGGTATCTTGATAGTGGGTGCTCACGTCATATGTCTGGAGATGCTTCACTGTTCACAACAATAGAATGGAAGAATGGAGGATATGTCAAATTTGGTGATAATAGTAAGGTGAAAATAATAGCAACTGGTACTATCGGATTTCCTCCAACCACAATCGAAAATGTCTCTCTGGTAAGAGGTCTTAAACACAATCTCTTGAGTATTAGTCAGCTTTGTGACAAAGGCTACAAGATGACTTTTGGTAAGGATAAAGTAGAAGCCTTTAATCAAGATGGTGAAAAGATCTTTGAAGGTTTTCGAAAAAGGAATATATATATGATAGAGCCCGCGAAAGTGGAAACTGAAAGTTGTTTTTTAACCATGCATGATAACATATTTCTCTGGCATAAAAAGCTTGGCCATGTCAACTTTTCTCAATTGGAAAATCTTTCAAAGAAAAATCTTGTACATGGTTTACCAAGAATTTTTATAAAAAATGATGTAAGATGTGATACATGTTTAAAGAACAAAATGGTTTCAGTATCACATAAATCAAAAAATTTGATTTCCACAAAGCGTCCTCTAGAACTTCTTCATCTAGATCTTTTTGGTCCTACTCGCACCTTAAGTCTTGGAGGTAATAAATATGGTTTGGTAATTGTCGATGATTTTTCAAGATTTACATGGGTATTTTTCTTAAGACATAAAAATGAAGCCTTTCAAGTCTTCGAAAAATTTTCAAAACAAGTACAAAATGAGAAAGGTTTCTCAATCATTAGCTTGAGAACAGATCATGGCAAGGAATTTGAAAATGAAAGCTTCATGATTTTCTGTGAAGAAAATGGAATTAAGCATAATTTTTCTGCACCATATACTCCACAACAGAATGGAGTTGTTGAAAGAAAGAATAGAATAATTCAGGAAATGGCTAGAAGTCTCTTAAATGAAAGTGGTATTGCACAATATTTTTGGGCTGAAGCTGTTTCTACATCATGTTATATTATTAACAGAGTTTATGTGAGACCTTTGACACAGAAAACAGCATATGAGCTATACAAAGGAAGGAAGCCTAACGTCTCCTACTTCCATGTTTTTGGAGCTAAGTGTTACATCAGGAAGTCTGGATTAAATCTGGGCAAATTTGACGAGCGAGCTGAAGAAGGAATCTTTCTTGGGTATTCTCAGAAAAGTAAAGCTTTTCGTGTTTTTAATAAATCCTCTAAGATTGTAGAAGAGTCTATTAATGTTAAATTTATTGATTCTTCTGTGATTGATGTGTTTGATGATTGTCCTAAATCTAAACAAGGATGAAAGTTTAAACTCTCAAAAAGGGATAAAAGATGAAGCTGAAAAACCTTCTGAACCTCAGTCAGACGTTGCGTCAGACGGTATCAGACGGTAACGCAGAACCTTCACAGCTTGAAACTGAATCTTCTAGACCTTGGAGATTTAAACCTCACCATCCATCCGAACAAGTAATTGGTAACATTGGAAGTGGTGTTAAAACTAGATCAAGTTTTAAAGATTTTGAAAACCACTTTGCTTTGCTTGCTGATTTTGAACCTACTTCTATTGATGATGCTTTGAAGGATAGTAATTGGATTAATGCTATGCAAGAGGAATTAAACCAATTTGAAAGAAATGAAGTTTGGGAATTGGTTCCTAGACCTAAAGAGAAAAGTATAATTGGAACTAAATGGGTTTTCAAAAATAAAGCCGATGAAAATGGAAAAGTAGTAAGAAATAAAGCTCGTTTAGTTGCAAAAGGTTACTCACAAGAGGAAGGAATTGATTTTGATGAAACTTTTGCACCTGTTGCTAGATTAGAAGCTATTCGATTATTGCTTGCTTTTGCATGCTTCAAGAATTTTAAACTTTTTCAAATGGATGTTAAAAGTGCTTTTTTAAATGGTTATATTAAAGAGGAGGTATATGTTGAACAACCTCCAGGATTTGAAGATCCTTTTAAGGAAAATCATGTCTTTAAACTCAAAAAGGCTTTATATGGTTTAAAGCAAGCTCCTAGAGCTTGGTATGAACGTCTGAGTGCTTATTTGATAAAAAATGGTTTCAAAAGAGGAAAAATAGATACTACTTGTTTTTCAAAAATCTTGATAATGATTTATTAGTTATCCAAATCTATGTTGATGATATTATTTTTGGTTCAAATAATGAATATCATTGTAGAGAATTTGCTAAGTTAATGCAGGGTGAATTTGAGATGTCTCTCATGGGTGAATTAACCTTCTTTCTTGGTCTGCAAATCAAGCAAACATCTGATGGAATTTTTGTCCATCAAGAGAAATATACAAATCAAATTGTCAAAAAATATGGATTTGAAAGTGCAAAACTTAATTCAACTCCAATGAGTTCATCATCAAAGTTAGATCTTGACATTTCTGGCAAAAAGGTAAATGAGAAGCTTTTTAGAGGTATGATTGGTTCTCTCTTGTATTTAACTGCTTCACGACCGGATATTCTATTTAGTGTATGCTTGTGTGCAAGATTCCAAAGTGCTCCAACAGAAACACATTTGTCTGCTGTTAAAAGAATTTTCAAGTACCTTTCAAACACTTCAAAATTGGGCATATGGTATCCAAAAAATAACAATTTTAACTAATTGGATACTCAGATGCTGATTATGCTGGTTGTAAAATAGATAGAAAAAGCACATCCGGTACTTGTCAATTTCTTGGTGATAAGTTAGTTTCTTGGTCTTCCAAGAAACAAAACTCTGTTGCTCTATCAACAGCTGAAGCAGAATATGTTTCTATTGGAAATTGCTGTGCTCAAATTTTATGGATCAAACAACAGTTGAGTGATTATGGCTTATGTTTTGAAAAAGTACCAATCAAATGTGATAATACTAGTGCCATAAATCTAACAAAAAATCCGGTTCATCATTCGAGATCTAAACATATTGAAATTCGTCATCATTTCATTAGAGATCACGTTTCAAATGGTAATATTGAAGTTGAATTTGTGCCAACTGATATTCAATTTGCTGATATTTTTACTAAACCTTTGGATAAAACAGATTTGAGTTTATTAGAAATGAAATTGGAGTGTGTAATCCATTTGCTTGAATGAAATTTTTTCTTGAGTCAGACAGTATGTCAGACGTTGATATTGAAATCTTTCAGACAAAGTTTTATATTAAAAAAAAAAAAGGAGGGAACCGTTTTCTCTTCCTGTTTCGAATTACCCAATAAAAATTCATTGGTAACTGTCTTCATTTATATCTTCTCTCTTCTCAATATCTTCGTTTTCTCTTCTTCAAATCAATCTTCAAAAATCATCATTATGCCTCCACGAAAATCATCCAGAGTTGCTGCTGTCTTCTCTCGAGCAAGGTCTTCTTTAACTCCAATGGAGATATCAGACACTGATTCTTCACATTCTCCACAATCTGATGAACCCCAATCAGATGTTCCTAATCCAAACCCTAACCCTAGCAACTCACTCATCTCCTAGTGAACGAACCTCATCAGATCAATCTAAAGAGAAACAGATTCCGTTCAAGAATCAGACGATGATGACTCCTCAAAGGTTGCTTCGTCAGATAGTTCGTCAGACGAACCTAGGGTTCCTGCAAAACAGGTAAAGAAATCTTCTTTATCTACTAAGAAGGGTTCTGGAGTGTCTCGAATGCTGTGAGAGAAAATTCTAAAATAGGGAATGTTATTTCATAGATATAAGCTTCTTTGTAGAACGAGGGTTACACATTGATGAGTTTCTTGAGGAAATAAAATGCAAAAAATTGTGTTCTAAGGTTTGCGGTAAAGATGTCACTTTTACTCGCAAAGATTTGATAAACTTCTTGGGATTAGATGATTGTGAGGACTCAGTTGAACTAGCATTACTTGGAAGACAACAGTTGTTCAACTTGTTGAATGATAATTTCGAAACGAAGGTTGAAAGAGATGTTTTTATTTACAATTTCCACTGATTGTCAGATTACTACATAAGATAGTTTGTTCATGTATTTTCCCGCAGCAAGGCAGTAGAACATCTATTTCGGTGGATGAAGCAAAAATAATTTTAGGAATGACCAAAAAGAAAAAAGTAGATGTTGCTGGGAAACTTCTGTGTCATGCTCTGACAAATGCAAAAAGCAAACCTTTTGGACATTTGATAATAAGTCTGCTGAAATGGAAGAAATTCAAGCTTCCAAAAAGGTCTGTCCATCGTTTTGAGCTAAAAAAGGTCGACGCACACACACTGCATCACATGGGAATTCATTTCCAAGAAAAAGTGTGGTTCTCCAATGATATGGCAGTGTATTTTGATCCTAGACACACTACAAGGGAGTTGCCATCTTGGATGAAGTTCAAAAGGGGAGTGTTTGTTGATAATAGACCCAAAGTTGTTTCAGATGTTAGGTTAGACAAAAATGTTGGAAAATCTGACAAGAAAAGAAAAGGGAAGGCACCTCAGGAAGTAAGGAAGAAGAAGAAAAGTGATCCACTGTCTGGTCTAAAAGGAGTAGAAATTAAAGAAGGACATTCTCAAAGAGCATTAGACACTGAATCTGATTCATCTGACACTGCTGTTCACCATCAGATAGTAGATCCTGAGGCTTCCACTAGTAAGGATGTTGAGAGGATTAATAAGATGGAAAATGATCCTGCAGCAATGAAAGAGTTGCTCTCTCAGATTCTTTCCCAATCATCAACTCCAGCTGCTGCATCTCAACAAATTCCTGTTGAGTCTGTCCAACCTAGTTCTCCTCAATCTCATGGTGAACAGACTCTTCCATCCTCTCCAAAAATGTCTGAAACTGAACCTTTAGTTGAATCCTATATATCTCCTACTCAGGATACCTCTCAGACCCCACATGATTCTACACCATGCCTAAGCATCATTCCTCACATGCCCTTGGATTTATCCAAGATTATAGCTCAGTATGCTCAATCTACACCATCTCAAAGCGTTCAATCTCCTGTTCAATCTGTACAAGATCCACCTCAGCAACCTCCCAAAGAGGATCTTTCGTCTGCTTTAAAACGGATTGCTGATTCTTATGTACCAACAGGAATTCCTCCTAAAGTGACTCATTCCAGAATTAAAAGATCTGCTGTCAAGCTTTGTGCAGTATCTTCAAAGAAAAAATTAAGTTCAAAATCTACATCTAAAGATGCTGATAAGGATAAGCCTGCCAAGAAACATCAAGAAACTTAATGTTTTGTTTTAGTTTTCGTTGCTAAGTTTTTCGTTTTGTTAAACTGAATTTTTTTTACTGCTCTTTGTGTGTATTTGAACTTCAGTTTGTGGTTTTATTAATGCATATGTTTGTTATATTCTTAGCATCTGCTCAGAGAGAGTTTATTTGTTGATAACAAAAAGGAGGAGATGATATGATGTTCTGATATTTTGGAATATTTTGATTTATGGTTACATGGAATGTTTTAATTGAAATCACAAAATTTTTTTAAAGGTTTTGTTATCATCAAAAAGGGGAGAATGTTAGGTTCTCTTTATTTTGATGATAACTAAAGAAGAATAAAATATAATAAGATTAGTGTGCAGTGTGCAGCTTATCAGACAGTAAGTCAGACAATAAGGTTTGATTTTTTAAACCTCAGGCACTAAGAAAATTCAAGGATAAAATATTAATATATCAGACAAAGGTTAAGGGTGAAATATTAATATCACAGACTAAGGTTAGATTTTCTAGTTCTTCATCAGACAGTTTCTGGTTCTTCAACAGACAGTATAAAGAACTGTCACGTTTTCTGGTTCTTCATCAGACAGTATAAAGAACTGCTATCACGATCAGATCGAGTTTTCTAAATCGGATTTATTGGATTGATTTTTCGTGCAAGGAATTAATTGAAGGCTTAATTTTTTATTAGATATTAGAAAGTATATCTAATATGTTTCACAAGGAAGATTTAAGTCTCATGAGGATTTTGAATTTTCAAGATGTTTAATTCTTTTTACTGTTCATCTTCTTCAAGTAGCTTACTGTTTCAGATGTACAAGTGATTTCTTCTAACTTCTTCATAATCACGTGAATTGTATCAAGCTGAAGATTGTTGTTAAAAAATACTCTGGATAAGGTACATATCTAAATCTCGGATTTTGTGGGAAGATTTGAATAAATTTCAAATCTGTTCTAAACCGGTAAGGATATGGATCTTTTCTAATTGTGTGATATCTTTTCAGTTACAGTAACAACTCATCTTTTGTTCAAGTTTTTATTCCACAGTATCAGGAAAATATTTCAGCAAAGAATCTTGTATGGATTTCTCTCCAGATTTGTTTCTAAAAAAAAAAAAAACTAGATATTTTCTCTTCCATCTATCTCTTTCCTCTTTCAACGGCAAATTTTGTTTTGATGGATAAGGATGAAGTTGTTGAAGTCCGGTGAACTGAAGGAAAAAGACCAGGATATTATATATATATATATATATATGTATAAACTTTCAGGAAAAACAAGAACAGAAGAGACGAGATTGAAAAAACCCAGAATTACACGAGCTGAAATTTTACTGTCAATTTTATATTTCTACTTCATCAGACTTTCTGTCAGACACTAGTAAAATACTACTCAGACATTTTGTGCAAAACTCCAAAACTTATTTTCTTCTGTGTTCTTGTGCTCAAATACTTAGAGTGTCTATTGTAACTCTTGATTGAAGATTCTCTACTCTTGTATTGAGTATGTTGAGAGTTGTTGAGAGGATTACAAAAAATCTTGTAGTCTATGTTTAGCCAATAGATATAGGCTTGTGAGACAGAACAAGATTCGATTGGTGTTTGCAATCTCTTTTTGATTAATTAGTGGATTGACCGGTTGGAAACCGGATCCCCAGCGGTGGAGCTGGAAGAGAGGATGTACTCGCAAGGAGGAAGCTCTATAAATTTCTAGGCTCATTTAATTTTCTGCACTTTATTACTTTGCAATTTTTATTGATTATAATTGTTTATATTGTTGTTCAAATCTTTTTCTTATTAAGTTCTACAAAGCAACAATATTTATCTAAGTTATAATCTGAGTCTCTAAATTATTTGTTAAAAGAAGTTTCCAAAGATTTTAATTTGTTAAGTGTTTTCAAAATTTTTTAAAACAAACAATTCACCCCTCCCCTCTTGTTTGCATATCTGGGACCAATAGTCTCCAACATTTTTTTTAAGTTGTTTTATGCTAGGTTTTTATTTTATTTTGGGAATTGTTTTATGTCGACATTTTAGGTCTTTTCCCATGTGTCTTTTATTATATATAGACATATATAGTTGTAAACAGGGAAGACCATTGAATGAAAAACATAATTTTGAGAGCACTCTCTCTTTTGTTCTTTGCAAAAGAGCTCTTTTTTTCGATTTCTTCAATCTAAGCACTTAGGGAAATCATCTTGATAACTCAGGTTTCAATAAACAAGTGTGATTGGGGTCTAGTTCCGAATCCAATCTTGTTTAAGACGTCTTTAGGGTTTCGATTTCAAATTACAATCGCCGGGTTCTAGGTTTAAAATACCTAGGGTTCGCATCAAGTTGGCTAAAATTAAGAGCAAATTATACAAACTCTTTGAGGACTATATAAGAGCAAGATAGGTAAAGGAAGTTCTAGTAGCTCTCAAGCTAGATCTTCTCAAGTTGAACCAAGACTTGGAGGTGCAGTTTAGACAGAGGTAAAGTACTTGGGTCCTTGGAAAGAGTTTGGGGATAGATATTGCTACTCTTGATGTAAGTTCAATAATTACTCTCTTTTTTTTTTCATTTCTCTTTTATTGTAATGTTTCTTATTAAATGATCAAAATTGATAACTCTCTTTTTTTTTCTCAATATTGTAGGAATACTGTCAAATTGAAGTGGAGACTACTGGAAAATCTTCTTTAGATCTTTACCTAGATGAACCGGCAATGGACATGAATTTCTATTTGGAGTTGGATGTGCTTGAATATTGGAAAACTCAACATCAAAGGTACCCAGATTTGTGCATCATGGCTTCTGATATACTCAGTATTCCAATTACTACAGTAGCATCTGAGTCTGCGTTTAGTATTGGTGCTCATATTCTTACCAAGTACCGGAGTTCTCTTCATCCTGAAAATGTGGAAGCTTTAGTATGTTCATGTAACTGGTTACAAGGCTTTGCATGGGAAGGTAATTTCTTGTTTTAATATTATAAGTACTTAATTTATAATGTTTACCTTTCAATAATTCCATCTAATTATACATTATTTGTATTTGGTGATTTGTAGATGAAAATGCAAAAGGACTTGAGGTAGCATTGTCGAGGGCGGATTCGAATGTAGTTATTGATGGTTGATGGATGGAAGACATGTGTTTTGGGGGAAGAAATGTTTTTGGTGGATGCAGGAAAGGATTGTGTTTTTAGTTTTTTTTTTTTTTTTCGAGATGATGAGATGGCGAGTGAAATAGATTTTAAATGAAACTGTTAGCTTGTGGTTTTAGTATAAATTTGTGTGCTTATGATTTATGAAGAAGCCACTGGTGGACTGGTGGTTCGTGGTTGTGGGGGGCGCAGCGAAGACATGATCATTTTGTTTTTGTTTTTGTTTTTGTTTCTGTTTCGGTTAAGATTTAAGGTTCTCTTTTCTTGGTGTGATCATGAGCAATTGGTAATTGGTATGGATGTATGGTCATCTTGTTTTGTTTTAGCGTTTTTGTTTCTGTTGGATTTTACATATACCTGGTTATTGTCTGTTTCTAAAGGGCCAAATGCACAAAAACAGCTAATAAGGTTCTCTTATGCCTACAAGATAACCTCATAACCATTGTTGACTTTTAATAAAAGAAAGAGGAAATCTAAGATGACAATAAATTTCTATGGACACTGGACAATGCCTCCATTAACAGATCTACCTAGACTTCCAACGTTGTCATAATTTCCACGGAGGAATGGTTATCCACAAAAGAAATTCAATTAAACCTGGAATCCATTATCCATGTCCCGTAATTTCTTTATTAAATTTAGTCATAATTTTGACAGTTAAATTATAAAGTGGAAGGCATGGATTGTATAAAGTGACAGGTTAATTTTACACTTACTATATAGATTGTATAAAGTTTAGAACAAAACCTGATAGAGCAAAAGGTAATGTAAAACGTAAAACTTGAAAAAGAATATAACAAAATTTTAAATGAGTCAAGTTAGTGGGCTGGCCCGTTTAACCCACCAGCCTGTGTGGGTTGGGTTAGGGTTATAAATTTTGGCCTGTTTATTAAAGTGGGTTAAAATTTGTTGGCCCGTTTAACCTACCAGCCTGCATGGGCCGGGCCTTGTTGGCCCATTTAACCCACTTGCCAAGCTCTACTCTTAACCTTAGAGGCCGAGGTGTAGTTTAAGTATGTAGAGTAGCTCGTTGTAATATAAGGTCGCTTAAAAATATCATATTGGTAAATTTTTGACCTATTTCGAACCCGTTTTGGATACAGACTTCAAAAAGCATGTCCCGGGGATCGAGATATAAAAAACATACCATTAATACCATTAGACTCGTATTTTCATAAGGATTTCAAAAATATCAGTTTTATAATTTTTCGATAACTAGAAATATCTAGTTTTGCGATTATATTCCTATTTCATTACTATCTTAATTAACTAGTCTTTTGCACTGTTTACTACTATTCATTATACAACTTTACTACTCTTGTAAAACCTTATATTTTTTTAGATAAATATTTTATATATCATAGAAAAATTTTTTTTCAAAATTTTAGTTCGTTTCGGTTTTTTTTATGGGATTAGTTTCTGTTTAAGACTCGATACTAAAAATAAAATAAATTAATTTAATAATTGTAAAATTTTGAAAAATATTTTTATTTTCATGAAATAAATTTTTAGAATTTTTCAGGTTACAAAAATATTATTTATAACTCATATTCGCGTATTTTGCTCATACCGGTAACTTATTTAATAATTCACTAAAATAAATAAATAAATTATCTTATTTTAATTATGAAAAACTGCTGCAAATATTTGGAATGAATTTTATATATTTTTTATTTTTATTTTATTTTACTAAAATGTACTTTTACAACCCATACCTTTAAGTACACCTTTCACACATCACTTTTTTTTCGCTTCAATCTTTCTACACTTTATTATCACTTTTATGGCAGAAATTTTGACTCCTTTTAGCTGCCTTTTGTCCTTTGAAATACTCCAAATTGATTAAAATAAATCTCTTTCAACCTTTCTTTAAGAAGCAACACTTACACATTACATTTTCAAGTCAAAAGCTAACTAAATTCTCTCCCTCTCTCTTCTCTATTTTCACATCAACTATAGGAGAGTTATTGCTGCCCATTTCTTTTTTTTTTTACTCCATTTAATGTGTCTTTAACTCATTCTATCTCTCTCTCCCATTTAAACCTTCAAACATTTACCATTCCTTACCTTTTTCTCTCTATTGGTCCTCTCTTTCTTTCTTCATTTTGTTCTTATTTCTTCAAGATCCTTTGATAAAACTCTTGTCTGATGCTTCCATAATGATATAAGTAAAGTATATGAGAGTTTCATGCATCAAATGACCTTCCATAAGCTTAAAAGCTAAGGATGATGATGCCAAAATGAAACACTCCACTTATCCATGATTATTATATTGTATTATTATTATTTTCTTGCTAAAAGTAGTTATATTTTGTAGATCTAGCTTTTTTTGTAGCTTTGATTTTGTTTATGTTTTAGATCTTGTTATTTGAGTTATTTTACTATTATTTTGTTTTATTTTCAAGATATGTTGTTATTGCTAATGATTTATGCATATATTCGTCATTCACATAACCATCATAGTGTTCATGCATTTATAACTAGTATAGTAAATATAGATTTAGTTGTTTTAAGTTCATACATGCATTAGACTTTTGTTTTATGTTCTTAAATAACTTGTAATAGCTTGATGGTAGTAGGAAAGTATTAGAAAGCTCAAGATCTATTCTAGTTTCAACAAAAATCATTTTTGAAAATTCGGATAAAAAGGGAACCATATTTAGAAAAGCATTTTTCAACTTCAAATGTGTATTTTTCATTTAAAATGAAGGGCTTAGGAATAGATATCATAAATGAATGATCTTGATGAGTAAAGTTTAGATCTATGAGTTTATAGTTTACTACCATGGATTTCTTTTATATCTATGCTCATGGAAAGTGTAGATCTTGGTTTTGAACTTAAACAAAATGGTGAAATTCGTATCAAGCAAGACCCATTTTAAAAAACTACTTTCCAAGTGTCAAAATGATATTTTTACTTGAATAATGAAGGCTTAATGTATATATATCATCAAGACTTCATTTTATATGGTTCAAAGGTGATTTTCAAAGATTATTTTTCAAAAGAAAACTCTATTTTAGGATATAGGCCAAGGCCTAGTTTAAAAACATATTTTCCAACTCAAAAATGAAGTTTTTATTCAAGATATGGAAGACTCTTAAGATATGATATGTAAAGAATGATTTTTCATAAGTTTAGATGGATTTTATCAAAAGATATATCCAAAAATAAATTTTGTAAATTCGAATCTCAACCAAGACCAATTTTAAAAACCCATTTTTCAACAACAAAATGAAGGATTTGTTTAAAAAAATGAAAAGCTTATGGAATAGGTATCAATAGAGATGTTTTTGATAAGTAAATGGTAGATCTACTAACAGAGATTCTCAAAATAGGAAGAGATTTCAAAGTATAACTCCAAAACATGTGTTTTACGTGAAGAATGAAGAGTATAGGTAATAGATATCATCAAAAAATGATTTTTATAAGTTAAGATGGGATTTGCTAAGAAAAATATGTAGAATAAGGAGTAGAAATGAAGTAGAAAAATTTGAGTTGCTAGCCAACTTAAGAAATTCATAATTTTGGAGTAAGGTCATGAAAACACCTATTTTCCAAACTCAAAATAGAAGTTTTATTAAAGAAATAAAGTCCTTAGTGGCTAAGTATGGTTGAACCTTGATTTTCTAAGTATCAAATGACTTTACTTAAAGGAATTACCACAAAGACAATTTTTACAAATTCGGATTTTGGGATGAACTAATTTTAAAAACATGTTTACAAAGAGTAAAATGGGAATTTTTATTGAAAAACAAAGGCCTTAAGGAATATACATAATTATGACTTAATTTTAACAAGAATAAATAAATTTTATCGAGTAATTTTTTTAAAAACAAGTAGGGATTGTCAAGAATACAAGACTAACCTTTCTAAGTTGATTTTTCATAAAATCTTACAAGGAAAAAGTTTTCTAAAAATTTCTTTTATTCAATATCATCAAGAACATGTATATATATATATAACTCATGAAATATCATTTATGATAATAACTTGTTCATATTGCATGTATAGTTAATCTATAAGTAGGAACATTACAAACATTTCCAAAATTAATTTTCGGAATTGGAAATTGCTACTGATCAGAACCGATCCTTCTGTTTCGTGACCCAAAAATTTTCAAAACTTGAAAATAATATTAGAATTAGATAGATCTTTCGAAGTAGATAGAAATCGTAATAATATTGCTAAATTCCGAGTTAAAACGACCAAGTTATGGCCATTTTAAGTTGGAATTCCCACGTAGGACAAGAATTATGAATTTCTAGTTTTGTTAAATAGTTTGGATTAGTTAAGTGATGAAGTACTTATTAAGTATTTCTTCCTTTTTAGGTGACCCCGAAATCGACGGTTCCCTACCACTGGATTACTTTTACTAAGAGACCAGTGATCTAATGGCCGAGTGAGTTTTCCTCTTATTTTGTTACCTTGTTTATGCTTGTAGCTAGTTGCATTAGAATTATAGGAATAAGATAAAAACCGATATGAATGGGGATGGGATAGATGATGAAACTGTGATGTATGTATGCCAAAGAATACTAAAGCAATCGAAAACATGATTTGATTGGATAACTGCACTGTTCATATTATTTCTATTTATGTGTATGATATTAGTTGGTCACTCTAAAGAATGTATGAATAATTCGATCTAAGAAAAAATTAAATTGGTCATGCATCGCATCAGACATGTTGCATTTGGAAGCATGCTACTCCTACGCAGGTTGATCGGTATGGTCCAAGGACTCGTTTGGATAATGAGGCCTGGTATCAAAGCTCATTCATAGGGAACTAAGGCACACTGGGGATACATTCCATGTGTGAGCCTAGCTGAGTTGAGTGCTATGAGCCTGGGGGGCTTTAGGGACTACCAGTGGTCGTGTAGCCTTTCAATGCCATTCGTAACCCTTGATATGGAGGGCGTAAATCCGTTCTATGTATGGGTTCCGAATACCCATACATAATTGTCTGCTCATGTGTTTGTTCATGCATAGCATATGGATGATTTATAACTTGCTTGTTATGGTTCGAAATTAAGGGAATTCTCACTAAGCTAGTGTAGCTTATACCTCAATAGATGTTTGATTAAACAGGTTAACTCAAGAACGCTACTTGGGGACCGTGATGTCTAGAGCTGTGTATGACTTTGGGATTCCATCAGGAAGTAAGAATACTTGAAGATATTAGCTAGGTTTTGTGAATTGCTTTGTAATAGTTTTATGTAGTGAAATCTTTGAGGAATTGTAATTGAAGTATAGTGAATTGTATTTCCTTTACATTGTTACTCAATTTGTATCAATATAAAATGCATCACTTCGATGTGTCTCCTCCATGTGTTAGATGCCTTGTACATAATATGGAAGCCTTCGCGTGACTGAGGCGGTCATTCATAGGCTTTAATATTGTGTACAGTGGACTGCCACATTTAGGGTACCCTTCGGGGCGTGACTATAAACCCTTGAAAATTTCATAATTCTTAGAAAATAATCCTAAGAGTCAAACACTGAAACGAAACCCTAAAAAGCGGACCAAGTTTAAACCTAATTCTAAATAAAATCAAAAAACGAGATTTCTTAATCTGAGAAATAGGGAACCCTAAAAAACAAAATAGAAAAAAACAACTATCAGTTGAATCAACATCCGGACATCAATCAAATCACCTAACCGTTTCCTAAAACGCAAATCAAGACAATATATCCAAATAACGCTCAATAATGAAATGCTAAGTTCTTAAAACCCTCGATGAATTTCAGAATCAGAAATTTCAATTTTCACCAAAAGTCAAACTGAGTCAACTCATAACCTTAGACTCGGTTAAACAATCCCGAGAACTGAAAACTATTAAATGATCACAAATAAAATAAGATAAACCTTAGATATTGAGCTAAAAATATAAAACGGAAAAAAACTCCAAAATTATGTGATCTTACGAATAACTCAACAAAACCGGAAGTCAAACTAGAACCATAAAAGTCAACAAAGCTCATAGCAAACCGTAGTGTTTAAGATCCGGCAATCCCGCATTCTCATACCCTAGAAAACGAAATTAAGTTAATGGCTTCAAATAGTTTGTAATAATATAGGGTAACAAAAAATATAGATTCGCGAATTTGAGTGTCCTTCGGACTCAAATGGGATCAGTTCTCAAAAGCGTCCTGGAGCTTGGAATATTAAAAATTTATTGACACCAAAAGACTCATAATTAAACAAGGACTTCAAAATCAGTTTATAAATTTTTTCGGTAGCTAAAATAACAGATATAGCTCGATTACGTGTATTTTTATTACTATCGGTATTTTATATATCTAGTCTACTATTCATAGTACTATTCCTACTATTCATTACTATTTCACTATCTCTACTTTTTCTTACACCTATTTCTTACTACCTACATACCTTTTTCTTACTTTTTATATTTCCAATATATCTTATATCAAATCATACTTACACATTAATTATTTTCTTACAAAATACAAACAAAAATCAATTCACTCTCTCTCTTTCCTCACCATGGTCGGCGCCATCCTCCTCTCTCTCTCATTTATTTTCTTTTTCAATTATTTTATTACATCTAAATTTTCTACTCCAAAATTCTATAAATACCCCCTTCCTCCTTCATTCTTTCAATTCATTTCACTACCAAAACTCTCTCAAATTCTCTACACAAACACTCTCCATAAACTTTTTCTCTACCAAAACTCTTTTTCACCAACTACTCACAAAATTTCTCTCTACAACTACAATTTCTCAAATAAACCACATAACCATAACCATACATTCACTGCCATCTTCAAACACATAAACACTTTAGGTAAAGATTTCTTCCAACCATTTATTTTCTCATGTCATGTAACTTAACATGACTATGGTGTTATTTTGAAACTCATATGAGTAGTAAAAGCAACAACACGTTCATGTTTTGTTCTTGTACATAAACTTCCTATTTTTATGTTATGTTGATTTTATTGTTGTTATAATGCTAATTCCTTATTCATATATAACTAATATATTTATATATATATATATATAATCTTTAGAGCATATAAGCTCAATTGTTATTTATTTAATTTCATGCTTTGCAATTTATTTATTTCATGCTATTTCTTTAAGACTAGTCTTTCTAGTTTTAGACTTGTCCATATCAAGTCAAAACAATCTTTTATTTATTTTCTTTAATCTTTGGGACTAGTCCATTCTTAGTCCCGGGATGCTTTGATGAAGCTAAGGCTCCCAATACTTGCCGAGGATACCTTGATGAAGTTAAGGTTCCCAATGCTTGATATTTTTTTTTTGTTTTGTTTATTATCATTTGTTTCTAGTATTTTCTTATGTTCTTATTATTTTATATGCTCATAATACTTGCATCTATATAATGATATTGTCTCAACTAATTTAAAAGTAGAATTTTACTTTATTAAAGGAACTTAAAACTAAATTTTCTATTATGTAATTTATCACAAAATAATGGAGTTATTATCAACAACATAAATAGAGTTTTCTCAACGTTTCTTAAATAACAAAGATAAGTTTACCAATGAAACCTAAGAAATAAATATTTTCTTTGTATATTATGGTACCTAAGTTTTAGTAAAATAATTTGTTAATATTAAAAGTTTTTACAAAAAGCTTAAGATTTAAACTCTTTTTAACTCCATAACAAAACTAAAAAACAAAACTAGTTTTCAAAGTTAAGATGAATTCAACCAATAAAATTATAAACCCACTTAGGAAAATAATGATTTTCAAGCTTCTAAAGAAGAAAACTTATTATCAAAGAATATGAATAGGGTAAGATTAAAAACAAAGGATTTTATCAATAAAGAGGATTCTTTCCAAAGGAAATAAAAGAACAAGTTTTAGAAAACAAAAACTTACATAATAAATATAAGAAGACAAGACTCAATCTCTAAAACCATTCCAATCAGAAATTCATAAAAAGGTTTTTAACAACTTAATACACTTTTGATAAATTTGATCTTTTATCATTAGAAGTAAAATTTATGCAAGACTAAAGGTTAAAGGAAAATTTACTTGTTTTTGAAAAAGGAATGAAGAAAATAAAATAAGAATATACCCATTTATAACCTATGAAAATATAAAGCTTCCTCAAAAGACTTGAAAAGAAATTGTCAAAGTTAAAACAACTCAAAATGAATTGTTGTATGAAATAAATTGTTGAGACAATACCATTAAAAATTTTACATATAAAGTGAGCTTATTTATATATCAAAGGATTTATCAATTATATAAATATATATATATATATATTTTTTTACTAAAGGATTTTTGAATGAAGTTAAGTTAGAAAATGGATTCGCAAAAGTTTAGAAATATTCGTTTTAAATATGTACCCAATGTTTTTGAAACTCAAATGACCTTATATGAAAAAATAACCTTAGAAATGGATGGATCTTTTCGAATAGACAGAAAATGGTATATTATATGTGAAATTCTGAGTTAAAATGAGCAAGTTATGGCCATTTTAAATTGCAATTTCATTCTATATGATTTTGACGAACATAGTGAGATAGAATTAGAAAGTTTAAGTAGAATTTCTATGAAATACTCATCCCGGTTATTTCTTTTGTCTAGGTAACGAAAGGTACGAGATTACCCTTCCCGAATATTACTACGACTAAGAAGACCGCAAAATGGACGAGTGAGTTATTCCTCTTAATTTCGTTACCTTGCTTTTGTATTGTAGTAGCATTAGTATACTAAGAAAAGATAAAAATGGATATATATTTGGAGAATTCGGGATTATGTGTATATGTGATTCTATGTTTATGCGTGAAATAAGAATTAAGAATATCGCAACTTCAAACTACTTGTTTAGTTTTGTTTACTTACTTGTATGACTGCTTATTAATTGCTAATTTGATTGATCGCCCCCTAATTAACCTTAATAGGTTTGGCTTAAGAAAAAAATGAAACGCTCATGCATAGCATCCATCGAGTCACATCTCTTTTAGAAGGCTGCTACTCCTACGCGCAGAGTTGGATTGGCTATGATCGTACTGTGACATGGGCCATGCTCCTTCCTAAAAAATCTAAATTGCCTAGGGAATGCGACTTTAGGTTTAGAGCTGAGCCAACCGAATGCTGAGGGTGAAGACCTGGGGACTAGCAGTAGAAGATCGAGGATCTTCAACCTCGATTTCCCTAACCTTCGATACGGAGGGGTAAATCTGTTCTATATATGGTTTCCAGACAACTATATATATTTGCATAATCACGTGATTGTTGCATTGTATGCATAGAATATGTGTGAAAGTCTAAATGAACTTGTTTGAAAATATGGTGCAAATGAAAAGGAATATCTCACTAAGCTAGTTGTAGCTTATACCCCTATAGATTTTATTGAAATAAGTATACCCGTGGCTTAAATTGAGGATCATAACATTAAGAAAGTCAGCTTCTATAAAGAAAATGGAATCATAAGATGAAGTAATTTTGTAAGGTTCTTTATATGTAATGACTTATATGATTAGTGTTATGTTGATTCTAAGATGTATATTTATTTGAAGTTAATAGAGGGATATACCCCTAAGAATTGTAAATTGATATGTTTATGTTTTATGATAAGTATTCTCTTTGCCTTGTTACTTATTTATTATCAATATAAATTGTGCTACTCCGATGCATTCCCTTAGTTGTGATGTATGCCTTATACATGATATGGAAGCCTTTGCGTGACTGAGGTAGTCATTCCTAGGCTTTAGTATTGTGTACGGCAGACTGCCACGTTTAGGGTGCCCCTCGAGGCGTGATAGTTTAAGTTGGTATTAGAGCAACAAGGTTTTGGGAATTTGAAAAAGAAGAGTAGAAGGATAGATTGATAGGATTTGATCTTATGTTTAAGAATCCTTATGTCTAAGAGTAGAACTCTATCTTGGACAATATTAGAAAAAGGCAGGAAATACTTATACAAGAATCAGAGGATTTTTAGGAAGATATGAAATAGAAGTATCACATAAAAAGGATTTATCCTAGAATGTTGACCCAAGATTGAGAAAGGTAGAAATGACTTAGAAATAAAACATAGCATAACAATGTAGAGAGAACATGAAGGAGACAAAGAATTGAGATATGGAATGAATAAAGTAAGCCTACCTTAGCAATTTCTATAAGCCTTGATGCATAGTAATCCTAATCCACTCTTAGCTAAGACCAATTAGGAACAAGATAAGTGTAATGCCTCTTTTATAGGTAAGACCCATTTGTAAATAATATTAAGTACCTACGTTAACCTTTAATTAAACGAACAAAAATCTGTAACGCTTCTCTTTTCCTTAAAAACAAATAACATGTGCGAAAAACCTAAAATAAAGAGAATATCTAATACGACCGCTTTGTTTGGTTCTAGGAAGCTACCCGAGGAAATTATGCCACGATCAAGCATCCCTCTCGAAGAACAACAAGAACAAGGAGCACCCTCACCGCAAGATCTAACTCAAGAACTCTTGATCACCATGAGACGTCTAGAAGAGACTATAACAGCATATATACAGCAAGTACCAATGACCCCTGCACCTGCTCCGGTTATAAGACCCCAACTCGGAGCAACACCAGTAGCGCAAGTGCCTTCCTTCATGGCCAATCCATAACCCAAGGCTAAGAAGTATAAACAACTCCAACCTTTTAAGGATTCTGTAACCCCTAAGGTCAAATGTTGGAAGTGTAAAGGAGGAATTTCCCCAAAAGTTGCCTACGACTGCAAAACAGATGTTACTTTTGTGGAAACAAAGATCACAAAATCCTTAATTGTCCTAAGAAGAATGGTACTATCTGTTTTGGTTACACAAAGGGAAAACATGGTGCTAACATTTGCCTAACCACAATGAGAGAATGCTACGTATGCATGCGCCTCATCTATAGGACCAGGAATTACCCCACAAATGCCAAGGAAACGTGCTACATGTGCAAGGTGTGTACCTCTATATACATAAAGATCTAAAATCGCAAGGTCTATGGGACGACCCTACCAAAGGAGATGACTCATCCAAGAAAGAATGTGGAACTTCGTCTAGAGATCCTACCACAACACCTCACCACAAAAGGAAAATAAAAAGCTCTTAATGATGAAGACGAGGGATCAATAGGCTCAAATTATCAAGGAAATGTTCCTACCCTATGAAGAGCAATCTGAAGCAGGGACGGAAGCTAAACCTTCCATAAAAGCCTTAATATACCGATAGGAGTAATGCTTTTGTTAAAGGATTAAAGATGATGTATATATTGTCTACGTAATGATTTGAAATTTTAACCATGATTTGCATCCTTTCTTTGAACTTTTGTAAAGGAAGTATTTAAGTCTTCCTTCTGTTTCATGTATTTGTTTTAATGATATGAATTTTCCTTTTTCATTATTATGATTTTAGTCAATTTTTAATATTTCTTCTATATATATTTACTCATTTCCATACTCGATTGCTAGTAGCATGTTTCTTGATTGTTTTTTCGAAAAATGTCTAAGACTTAATAAAGTTTAAGAATCTCACACTAGCTTAATAAAACCTGTAGAACAAATAGGAGACGTACTCGTGCACAATGCAACCCAGAAATACCCCCTGAAGAACCTGAGAACCCGGAAGGACCTCAATAACCAAATCAACCAAGAATGGACCAAGCTAACATTGAACAACTTGCCAACCTCATAAGGAATTTCGCACAATAGGCTCATGCTATGCCTACACTAGTACCTGCATAAGAAGCGGCACCCGAAGTTCCAACACCATCGATTGAAACGGCACCAATTGAGCCGCCATTACCAAAACCTTATCAGAATATGTTGCCAGAGTTCATCAAGTGCAATCGATATTTTGATGGAGCTTTTGGAAAACCAGATGAAGCGTGTAAACCCTGGTTTTTCAAATAGCTAAGATAACCCTAGAACCAGAAACCCAAAACCCTAAACCGGAATAGCTCAAGCCTGGAATGAGAAACTAAGAACCCTAATTCTAGCTTTTCCTCGGTTTCCAATTAATAAATTTTCTAAGAAAATTTACTTTTGATTATAATTCTTGAATATATTCAAACTAAGAAAATATCTGATTTAAGAAAATATTCGATTCCAGGTTCATCCCGAGACCCAGTATAGAAAAACGTGCCCGGAACTAGAATTTCAAAAATATCTTATGAGTACTCATTGAACCAAAATAAAATAAGGATTTCAAAAATATATTTTTCATAATTTTCCGGTTTATGAAAAATACAGTTATAGCCTTTTTATTCGTATTTCATTACTACCGGAAATTAAATTGTCTTGTCAACTATTCATTACTATTCATAAAGTACACCTAGTCTACCTATTAGCCTACCCTACAAATCTAACTCTTACATCAATCAAATCCTTTCCTTTCTCCATAACTTTTGTCACTTCACCTCTTACAATTATGACAATGATGCATGGATCAAATCAAGCCAAATCAAATGAAACAAATCAAGTCTTCCCCCTCCCCCCCCCCATCCATGCCCATTTGATTTTTTTTTTTTTTTCTTCTATCCATTTAACCTAATTCACTTACTATATAAACTAACTTTTCTCTCTCTCTCCTCATTCTTTCATTCCCACTTTCCAAAAGTTGCAAAGTGAAAAAAGCTCCTCAATCCTCTCTTTCTCCCCCTTTGGCCGAAACTTGAAGCCCCCTCACACATCCACACAACTTCTCATTTTTCTCTTCTATCTTCATCCACTTCAAGTAAGTTATGCTCCACTACTTCCAACTCATGAAACTTGTTATGGCTAAGTGATTTTTGGTTATCTCAACTCCATGTTCCCATGATCTTGTAGTAGGAACAATGAGATAACAACACAAAAATCCAAACCATTACATGTAGATCTATCTTTTAAAGGAGTTTCCATACAAAAGCTTTACTTTTATCCATCAAAAAGTCTTTTAAACAAAGGATCTTTTATAAAATATGGTTTTTATGTTTTTAAAACTCATTTAAGCTTTTGATAAAGTAGATCCATCATCTTGTTACTCATGAGCATGTAGGCATTTATAGTTTCATTATTATTTTGTTCATATGTGCATAAATAGTCTTTAACACTTTTGTCTTTAGTAAATGACTTTCTAGTGTATAGATCTATATATATGGGTCCACGAAGTCAAAAAGAAAAGTACTTTACAAGAAAAAGACTTTTGAAAATTCGGATGACTTTGAAAACCAAGGTCAAAAACACTTTTAACAACTTCTAAACTTATATTTTATAAGAAAATAAAGCCTATGGGTAATAGATAATGATTAGTGGTATTTTTCATGAGTCTAAAGGAGTTTTTACTAAAGAAAATGTTGAAAACAAGAAATGAAGTCCATAGGAGTTTTGAGTTAAAAGTTATGAAAACCAAATTCGTAATAATGGATGAAGGGTTAGAAAACACTATTTTTCCAACTTCAAAAATGATATTTTCTTAAATAAATGAAGTCCTTAGGATATAGGTATAATAGATACTTAAAGTTTCAAGTATAAAATATTTTTTCCTAAAGGAATCAACTTGAAAATGAACTTTTAAATTCGGATTTTTGGAAACCCCATAGTAAAAGACCCACTTAAAAGTTTATAAATGTGAATTTTATTAAGAAATAAAGGCCTTAGGATATAACTAATATAGGGGTCAAATTTCTTTAAATAAAGTAGTTTCCTAAAGAAAATCCATGTAAAATGTAGATGTGTCAAGTGTAGTAAATCACTTACTAAACATTAGAGAAATGGTTTCTAAGGAAAGTTTATTTTAAAATCGTTAAATCCAAAAGTTGTGAACATAGACTCCTTAAGTTCACATCATGACATTCATGATAGGGAAAATCATTACCATTGCATTTAGCATCATTTTATACTTAGGAATCTCAAATGCATTCATCAAAACCGCATTTTTGGAATCAAGAACCCGCTGTACAGATCTGATCCCTCAATTCCGAGGCTTAGATATTTTCAAAACTTGATTTAAACTTCATATTTGGAAAGCTCTTCGAAGTAGATAGGAATCGGTATATAATTTGCGAAATTCCGACTTAAAACGACCAAGTTATGGCCATTTTAAAACGGAACTTCGGAAATGACGCGAATTCCGATTTCACTAAGTTTCCTTAAGTTTTAGTGTCCTAAGTTGATAGAATACTTATTAGGGTAATTTCTTATATGAATAGGTGAACCCGTGGACGGTGACGAGTTACCTCCGGATTATTACTACTAGAAGACCGAGTACCGATGGCGGAGTGAGTTTTTCTTCCCAATTCATTTATTGTATGTGCTTGTAAAGTAGTGCACTAGAATGTAGGTCAATTGAATGGAATATGAATAATGGGGATTATTGGGAAATTATATGATTGTTGATGATGAGAAACAAATTAAGAATATCGAAACCGGGTGATAAACTTTGATTGTATAGTTAGCTATGATGGATTGTCTGATAAATTGATTGATCGCCTAAGTAAATTGGCTTAATCAACTACTTGAGTAAATGATAATTGACATGTGCATATCACAAGGGGATGGAGCATGAGCATTTGTAGGTTAGTCGTGAACCATAAACGACATCGAATAATCGTAGGTTAGTCGTGAACCATAAACGACATCGATAATCGTAGGTTAGTCGTGAACCATAAACGACATCGAATAATCGTAGGTTAGTCGTGAACCATAAACGACATCGATAATCGTAGGTTAGCCGTGAGCCATAAACGGGATATTGTCGTACCGCAGGATTCGTTAATCTGCTAACCCGGGATGGAGGGCGCAATTCCATCCACATATGATTTCCGGTTGGTCATATGTATGTTGAACTCATGTGTTTGATGCATACACTTGCTTGATTAATAACTTGGTTGAATTGTTGTGATATAAATGTTTTTGTGGAGATTACACTCACTAAGCTAGTTAGCTTACATCCCTACAGACCATTCCTTTGCAGCTTACGCATTTATGGCTTAGGCGAAGAGACCCGTGAACAGGTACAGAAGCTAGGAGTTTTCCCTAGAAGTTATAATTTTTTGTATTAGACTTCCATAGAAAACTTCTAAGACTTGGATGACTGTAATGGACCGCTAAATATTCTTTTGCGGGGGAATGCCCCTTAGAATTATGTAATATTTATTATGTTCATGAATTATATCCTATTGCCCATGCATGCCAAATTAAGCTTTTATCTCCATTCGGACTTGTACTCTATTGTGTAAAGGTACGCCTTACATCTATATGAGACTTCGAAAGACTAAGGTGGTAATTCGGGAATCTTATATGGCATGTGGCGGACTGTTACGTTTAGGGTACCCTATGGGGCGTGACAGTTTAAGTGGTATCAAGCACTAGGTTATTAACATGACAATAGAGTTAAAAATCAAACCTAGAACTAAGTAACTAGGATAAAATTGGAGTTAAAGCTAGCTAATTAATAGTTTTTCTGTTGTAGGTTTCCTTGGGTGAAACCCGAGAAAGAAGCTAGGAACTTCACCAAAAGACTAGATGAAACCATGGTGGAATACCGCTTCGGTTAATAGTTTTATGTGAAGACTTGCATTGGTCCAGCGACCTAGACAATAAAAGAGAATGTATAAGCTATGGAAAGAGGCCTTAGATACACAAGATGGATATCTGTGATAGATCAGTTAAGATATGATCCAATAAGGAGAAGAAGATGGACAATCATGGAGACTATTTATACCCTAGAGGGTGATGGTAGAATATGCTGGAGAACCCATGTTAAGAGAAGCCACATTTATCCTTAAGAATGAAGGAAGTCCACCCACCCAGACTTGGGAATTGGCATGGTATAGGACCACTTTATGTACATGCCCGTGATGACCTGGATGATCATAGGGATTGGATCTGGCAGATATCAGAAATCATTTTGTGGCAAGCTAGATACCTCGATCTTATCCCATTCCTAGGAGGAGCTCCAGCTCCACAAGTAGGAAACGGGGAGTACACCTGATTAATGCCCCAGTGTTGAGGAAGATGAAGGGAATGAAGGAAACAATGAGGGAGGAAAATAATGTGGAAGAATCTGAGGAGGAGGAAGACCCAGAAAGGACCCAAACTGGATGGAAGAAGAAATACCTAGATCCCCTACCCCTCCAGTTATGGCTCCAGAACAACCCAACCTACTACCCGAACCAGTTGTATGGGATTTCAATAGGGATCTGACATAACCCGATAGTGGGAGGGTAGAACCAGAATTCGACCCCACCGTATGGAAAGATATATACCCAGTAGGAGCGCACCCCCTGAGGTTGAGGCATAGCCCTGAGCCGGTAGTGCCAGAACCTGTGGAGAAGTGAATGAAAGCTGACCCTGGATAGTGAATTCAGGAAAGGTGGAGTAGGATGTGGGAAGAAGCGGAAGAGAGCAGAAAAGAGATGAATTAGAATGAATCTAATGATAGAGTTGATATGGAGGAACAAATCAAGTAGAGATCAAGAAGTGAGAGAGAGAAGCAGAAGAGAAGAGGAAGAGGAAGAAGAAGAGGAAGAGGAGGAACCAGAGCCTCTAGCCCGACCCGCTCAGAGAAGGAGGTTGACTGTTAGGGCCTATTTAGTCAGTTCATCCGAAAGGATGATGGAGCATCTTTCTAGTCGAGGACGACTCCCAGCCCCTCACCAGACGACTCTGATTAGAATGAAGGATGTAGTATCCCATAAGTCCAATAGTTTCTTTTGAATAGTTCCTTAGGATCTCTTTATGGTCTAGTATGTTGTTTTCCTTGTCTGTTTCCCTTTCCATGTCCTTAGATGTTATTAGATAGAAGTTGTCGTTATCGGAAGAATTGTTTTGTGTTGTCAAATTTTGCAAGCTTATTTGAAAACAACTTTTGTACGGCACAAACAAGTCAATGAAGTTTATGTTGATACCAAGAATTGAAGTTTCACAAGCATCATACTTTTGCATTAGTAGTAGACTACATTCATTATACTTAATTGCATAAACAATATTCTCATTCATATCATCATTGATTCAGAAATTCTTTGTTATTATGATTTCTTGACTTGGAATTCCTTTAATTGCTATGATTTCTTTACTCTAAGAGCCTTTTTGTGAACGACTTGGAGCTTTGAATTTTCTTTGAGCCTTTTTATGAGTTCTATATTTCTCTAAATTATTCCTAGAATTTTTGAAAACTCTTTAGCCAACGTTTTATAAACCGCAAAACTCTAAAGAAGAAATAAAACTTATTAAGACAATATGTAACAGACGAAACCGGAGGAACCGAAACCGGGAGCAAGAACCACTCCCAAGTGAGGCTAGTAGTGCGAATCAACCAGATCAACCCCAAGCTAGCATACCTGAAGCTGCTCAGCCTGACCCCCAGGCAGCTATGATGAATGCCATTGGGAATTTGACAAATATGTTTGCTGCATTCATCCAGAATCAAAACCAGAACCAACCCCAAAACTCCGAACCAAGTCTAAGGGGTTCTGCACTTTACCACCTCCACCACCCCCCCATACAGGAGAATGCAAGAGGAGTTTCCCATGCCACCAGAGGAGCAATCATATAATGCTCGTTATCCACCCCCTCCACCACCAAGAGGTTACCAGAGGAGTTCCCTCCCTGATTTCATAAAGAGTAACCGCTACTTTGATGGGGCGTTTGGAAAGCCCGATGAGGCGGAAGATTGGTTGGCTCAAATTGAGCGTTCTTTTGCAGCATATGAGACCCCACCACACCTCCGTTTGGAGTACGGCACATACATGTTAAGATATAATGCACGTGTATGGTGGGAATCTAAACGAAGGAGTTTGGCAACCCCAGTTAGCTGGGAGACCTTCGTAGAGAGTTCCTAGGGAACTATTTCCCCGCCAGTCGAGTAAGGTACACGCAGATTTCCTGCATGTGAGACAAAGAGGCAGAACGATTGAGCAGTATGAAACAGAATTCAATCACCTACTGCAGTATGCTCCTGAGTCATACAAGAATAGTGAGGAGCTGCAGAAACAAGTATTCCTGGAAGGTCTCGATGAGGACCTAAGGATAAAGATACATGAATCTGGATTGTCGACCTACCTTGAGGTGATCGAAAAGGCCCGTTTGATTGAAGGGGCCAAGAAGAGAAAGTATGCTGAACCGGACAAAAGAGTGTTCGGGAAAAGGCACTTTGATGCCTCCAGCTCGAGCTACAGAGGAAAGAGATTCAAGCCCTACCACGGTATTAAGGATAATTCTGGTGGGAGGTTTAACCAAACCAAGTCCAATATTTCCTGCTGGAAGTGCAAGGGAGGCCACTACCCAAGGCAATGTCCCCAGCTGAAGGACAAGTGTTTCTTTTGTGGCGAAGCAGGTCATCTGGTTTATGCTTGCCCAAAGAAGATGACTATAACCTGCTACCTTTGCAAGGAAAAGGGCCATGTAACCTCCGAGTGCCCTCAGAGGAAAAGTGGAACTACCCGGCCTTACGGGAATCCAGGAAATGATAACACCCAAAGGTCCGGTAGCAGAAGTGGAAGCCGTGCAGCCTCGGCCATGCATGGTATGCGGCTGTATAATTTTGAAGGCCAATGGATGATCGAGGATGATGAGGAGGAAGGCATGGAGCTGGCCGCGCTGGACAAGACGGCGATGTGGATGGCGGCCTGGTGACAGGTTAGTAACAAGTTCCTTTTTAAGATAAAGTTCTTTGTTTCGTAGCAAGTTTTTAAAAGGAAATTTAAAACCTGTGTAAGAGGAAAAGTGAAATATGGAAACCCTGGAATAGATAGTGTTGAGTGATTAGGACCAAGTAGTGATAAATGTTTATGGTAACAGGACGCATAGGAGTAAATGGGAATGAAGCTTATGTGTTGTTTGATACGGGAGCCACCCACTCCTTTATCACTACCAGCTTGGCTAAGCGGCTTGGTCTACCCATAGCCATGACAACCACAACCTTAAGGATTAAGACACCCACAGGTAGTGTTGTGTCGACTCGAGAGATAATAAAGGATTGTTTGCTAGAAATCCAAGGACACATCTCAGCAAGTGATTTGATAGTCTTGGAGATGAGTAAATATGAAGTTATCTTGGGATGAATTGGCTAAGTAAGGTTAAAGCCATTGTGGACTGTCAAAGAAGATGATAAGTTTTGATGACCACAGGAAGGAGAGAGTAGACTTCCTTGGAGAGATCACGGTGCGAAGAGATTTGGTTTAAGCTCCTTCGAGCTAATGATGGAAGACGAAAATTGTGCCAATAGAAGATGCCTGGATTAGAGAGGAAAGAGGAGAAAAGAGTGACATACCCGTGGTGAATGAGTTTGAGGATGTATTTCCTGAAGTCTTACCCGGTTTACCACCGAAAAGAGAGATTGATTTTGAAATCACTCTAGCTCCAGGTACAGAGCCGATATCAAAGGCACCATACCGGATGGCTCCGGTGGAATTGAAGGAATTAAAGACCCAATTACAGGAGCTGTTGGATCAAGGATTCGTAAGACCCAGCGTGTCGCCATGGGGCGCACCGGTGTTGTTTGTAAAGAAGAAGGACGGGTCTATGAGATTATGTATCGATTATCGGGAATTGAATAAAGTCACCATCAAAAATCGGTACCCCCTTCCAAGAATCGACGACCTCTTTGATCAGCTCCAAGGGGCAAGTGTGTTCTCGCGCATTGATTTGCGCTCCGGTTATCACCAGTTGAGAATAAAGCCGGAAGATGTGCCTAAGACAGCCTTTCGCACACGGTACGGGCACTACGAGTTCTTAGTGATGCCGTTTGGATTAACTAATGCACCTGCTGCATTCATGGACCTCATGAACCGAGTATACAAACCGCTCTTGGATAAATGTGTAATTGTGTTCATAGACGACATCCTAATCTATTCAAAGACCAGAGAACAACATGAGGAGCATCTAAGAATGGCGTTACAAACCTTGAGAGAAAATAAGTTGTACGCCAAGCTATCCAAGTGTGATTTTTGGTTGGATAGAATATCTTTTCTTGGACATGTAGTGACGGGAGAAGGAATATCAGTAGACCCAGAAAAGATCAAGGCTGTAGTGGATTGGAAACAGCCCGAAACGGTAACCGAAGTGAGAAGCTTCCTAGGTTTGGCTGGTTATTACCGCAAGTTTGTAAAGGATTTCTCCAAGATTGCCAAACCTTTGACTCAACTGACGCAAAAGAATGAGAAATTCGAGTGGACGGATAAGAGGGAGCAAAGTTTCCAAGAGTTGAAACGGCGCTTAGTATCAGCTCCAATTTTGGTATTGCCCGATCCTGAAAAGCCGTACACAGTGCATAGCGACGCCTCTAGGAATGGCCTCGGTTGTGTACTGATGCAAGAAGGGAAAGTCATTGCCTATGCCTCCAGGCAATTAAGGCCTCATGAGCAGAACTATCCACACACGATTTGGAATTGGCCGCTGTGGTTTTTGCCTTGAAGTTATGGAGACATTATTTGTATGGGCAAAGATGTGAAGTGTACACAGATCACAAGAGTCTCAAGTATTTGTTCACACAAAAGGAGTTAAATATGAGGCAGAGACGGTGGTTGGAACTCATCAAGGACTATGATTTGGGAATAAATTACTGCCCGGGAAAGGTAAATGCTGTAGCTGACGCCTTGAGCAGAAAGAATTATGGAGAAGTGGCAGCCTAATCACGAACAAAAAGAGCTGATAAAGGAATTCGAAAGGTTAGAATTGAATTCGTAGGGCAAGACGTCGAAGTGGAGATAGCAAATTTGGTTATGGAACCCACTTTGATCGACAGGATTAAGGAAGCCCAAAGATATGATGAGGCGATAAAGAGATCAAAGAAGAAGTGCTCAAAGGGAAGTATAGTGACTTTACCCTGGATGATGAAGAGTGGTTAGAATGAAAGGAAGATGTGTACCGGAAGATGAAGAATTGAGAAAAGAGATCATGAGCGAAGCTCACAACTCCGGTTACACGGTGCATCCGGGAGGTACAAAGATGTATCAGGACATAAAAAGCCACTATTGGTGGAATGGATTGAAGAGGGATGTGGCAGATTTGTTATGAAGTGCCGTGTGTCAGCAAGTCAAAGTGCATCAACGGCCAGGTGGATTATTAAAGCCACTACCTATCCCCGAATGGAAGTGGGATCAAATTTCAATGGACTTTGTGTGTGGATTCCCGAGGACATCCACTGGATGTGATGCGGTCTGGGTTATAGTGGATCGTTTGACAAAGTCAGCACACTTCCTACCAATTAATATGACCTATTCATTGGACAAATTGGCTAGGATTTACATCAAAGAGATTGTGCGACTTCATGGTATACCAGCAGGGATTATTTCAGACCGGGATCCAAGATTTGTTTCAAAGTTCTGGATGAGCCTACAAAAGAGCCTAGGCACCAAGTTGCATTTCAGTACTGCCTACCATCCTCAGACAGATGGACAGTCTGAGCGAACCATTCAGACCTTGAGGACATGTTAAGGGCTTGCATATTGGAATTCAAAGGAAGTTGGGATAATCATATACCCCTAATTGAGTTTGCCTATAACAATAGCTACCACTCAACCATTCAGATGCCACCATACGAAGCCCTATATGGACGGCGTTGTAGGTCCCCTCTGTTTTGGGATGATGTGGAAAAGCTAGCTATTGGTCCTGAATTGGTTCAAGAAGCAGCTGACAAAGTCCGGGTTATTCAACAGAAAATGAAAGAGGCTCAAGACAGACAGAAGAGTTGGGCTGATCTGAAGAGAAGAGCTGGAATTTCAAGTAGGCGATCATGTCTATTTGAAGATAAACCCAATCAAGAGCATAAAGAGAATGCGGGCTCAAGGGAAGTTAAGCCCAAGGTATATTGGACCTTTTGAGATCTTGGAAAGAGTGGGAGATTTGGCCTATCGGCTAGCCCTGCCGCCGAATTTGTCAGTTCATAATGTGTTCCACGTATCAGTGTTAAGGAAGTATGTACCTGACCCTGAGCGGATAGTGGAGTTGGAACCGATTCGGTTAAAGGAAAATCTCACCTACGAAGAGCACCCAGTAGAAATCTTGGATAAGAAGACTCAGAAGCTTCGGAACAAAGAGATTAGATACGTTAAAGTATTGTGGAGAAACCACACTTCTGAGGAAGCGACTTGGGAAGCCGAAGAGGAAATCCGAAGGAAATACCCCGAGTTGTTTGAGAATCAAGGTACGTCAGTTCAGTTTTGAGGACAAAACTCTTTTTAAGGTGGGTAGGTTGTAAACCCCGGTTTTTCAAGTAGCTAAGATAACCCTAGAACCGGAAACCAAAACCCTAAACCGGAATAGCTCAAGCCTGGAGTGAGAACTAGGAACCCTAATTCCGGCTTTTCCTCGGTTTCCAATTAATAAACTTTTCTAAGAAAATTTACTTTTGATTATAATTCTTGAATATATTTCAAACTAAGAAAATATTGATTTAAGAAAATTTCAATTCCGGGTCATCCCGAGACCCATTATAGAAAAACGTGCCCCGGAACTAGAATTTCAAAAATATTCTTATGAGTACTCATTAGAACCGAAATAAAATAAGGATTTCAAAAATATATTTTTCATAATTTTCCGGTTTATGAAAAATACAGTTATAGCCTTTTTATTCGTATTTCATTACTACCGGAAATTAAATTGTCTTGTCAACTATTCATTACTATTCATAAAGTACTACCTAGTCTACCTATTAGCCTACCCTACAAATCTAACTCTACATCAATCAATCCTTCCTTTCTTCCATAACTTTTGTCACTTCACTCTTACAATTATGACAATGATGCATGATCAAATCAAGCCAAATCAAAGAAACAACAAGTCTTCCCCCCCCCCCCCCCCCCCCCCCTCCTGCCCAATTTTTTTTAAAAATCTTCTCTATCCATTTAACCTAATTCACTTACTATATAAACTAACTTTTCTCTCTCTCTCCTCATTCTTTCATTCTCCACTTTCCAAAAGTTGCAAAGTGTGAAAAAAGCTCCTCAATCCTCTCTTTCTCTCCCCTTTGGCCGAAACTTGAAGCCCCTCACACATCCACACAACTTCTCATTTTTCTCTTCTATTCTTCCATCCATCTTGTAAGTAAGTTATGCTCCACTACTTCCAACTCATAAACTTGTTATGGCTAAGTGATTTTTGGTTATCTCAACTCCATGTTCCCATGATCTTGTAGTAGGAACAATGAGATAACAACACAAAAATCCCGAACCATTACAAGTAGATCTATCTTTTAAAGGAGTTTCCATACCAAAAGCTTTACTTTTATCCATCAAAAAGTCTTTTAAACAAAGGATCTTTTATAAAAATATGGTTTTTATGTTTTTAAAACTCATTTAAGCTTTTGATAAAGTAGATCCATCATCTTGTTACTCATGAGCATGTAGGCATTTATAGTTTTATATTATTTATTGTTCATATGTGCATAAATAGTCTTTAACACTTTTGTCTTTAGTAAATGACTTTCTAGTGTATAGATCTATATATATGGGTCCATGAAGTCAAAAAGAAAAGTACTTTACAAGAAAAAGACTTTTGAAAATTCGGATGACTTTGAAAACCAAGGTCAAAAACACTTTTAACAACTTCTAAACTTATATTTTATAAGAGAAATAAAGCCTATGGGTAATAGATAATGATTAGTGGTATTTTTCATGAGTCTAAAGGAGTTTTTACTAAAGAAAATGTTGAAAACAAGAATGAAGTCCATAGGAGTTTTGAGTTAAAAGTTATGAAAAACCAAATTCGTAATAATGGATGTAGGGTTAGAAAACACTATTTTTCCAACTTCAAAAATGATATTTTCTTAAATAAATGAAGTCCTTAGGATATAGGTATAATAGATACTTAAAGTTTCAAGTATAAAATATATTTTTCCTAAAGGAATCAACTTGAAAATGAACTTTTGTAAATTCGGATTTTTGGAAACCCCATAGTAAAAGACCCACTTAAAAGTTTGTAAATGTAGATTTTATTAAAGAAATAAAGGCCTTAGGATATAACTAATATAGGGTCAAAATTTCTTTAAAAAGTAGAGTTTTCCTAAAGAAAATCCATGTAAAAATGTAGATGTGGTCAAGTGTAGTAATTCACTTACTAACTTTGAGAGGAAATGGTTTCTAAGGAAAGTTTGTTTTAAAATTCTTAAATCCAAAAGTTGTAAGAACATAGACTCATTAAGTTCACATCATGACATTCATGATAGGGAAAATCATTACCATTGCATTTAGCATCATTTTATACTTAGGAATCTCAAATGCATTCATCAAAACCGCATTTTTGGAATCAAGGAACCCGCTGTACAGATCTGATCCCTCAATTCCGAGGCTTAGATATTTTCAAAACTTGATTTAAACTTCATATTTGGAAAGCTCTTTCGAAGTAGATAGGAATCGGTATATAATTTGCGAAATTCCGACTTAAAACGACCAAGTTATGGCCATTTTAAAACGGAACTTCGGAAATGACGCGAATTCCGATTTCACTAAGTTTCCTTAGAGTTTTAGTGTCCTAAGTTGATAGAATACTTATTAGGGTAATTTCTTATATGAATAGGTGAACCCGTGGACGGTGACGAGTTACCTCCGGATTATTACTACTAGAAGACCGGAGTACCGATGGCGGAGTGAGTTTTTCTTCCCAATTCATTTATTGTATGTGCTTGTAAAGTAGTGCACTAGAATGTAGGTCAATTGAATGGAATATGAATAATGGGGATTATTGGGAAATTATATGATTGTTGATGATGTGAGAAACAAATTAAGAATATCGAAACCGGGTGATAAACTTTGATTGTATAGTTAGCTATGATGGATTGTCTGATAAATTGATTGATCGCCTAAGTAAATTGGCTTAATCAACTACTTGAGTAAATGATAAATTGACATGTGCATATCACAAGGGGATGGAGCATGAGCATTTGTAGGTTAGTCGTGAACCATAAACGACATCGAATATCGTAGGTTAGTCGTGAACCATAAACGACATCGATAATCGTAGGTTAGTCGTGAACCATAAACGACATCGAATAATCGTAGGTTAGTCGTGAACCATAAACGACATCGATAATCGTAGGTTAGCCGTGAGCCATAAACGGGATATTGTCGTACGCAGGATTCGTTAATCTGCTAACCCGGGATGGAGGGCGCAATTCCATCCACATATGATTTCCGGTTGGTCATATGTATGTTGAACTCATGTGTTTGATGCATACACTTGCTTGATTAATAACTTGGTTGAATTGTTGTGATATAAATGTTTTTGTGGGAGATTACACTCACTAAGCTAGTTAGCTTACATCCCTACAGACCATTCCTTTTGCAGCTTACGCATTTATGGCTTAGGCGAAGAGACCCGGCTGAACAGGTACAGAAGCTAGGAGTTTTCCCTAGAAGTTATAATTTTTGTATTAGACTTCCATAGAAAACTTCTAAGACTTGGATGACTGTAATGGACCGCTAAATATTCTTTTGCGGGGGAATGCCCCTTAGAATTATGTAATATTTATTTATGTTCATGAATTATATCCTATTGCCCATGCATGCCAAATTAAGCTTTTATCTCCATTCGGACTTGTACTCTATTGTGTAAAGGTACGCCTTACATCTATATGAGACTCTCGAAAGACTAAGGTGGTAATTCGGGAATCTTATATGGCATGTGGCGGACTGTTACGTTTAGGGTACCCTATGAGGCGTGACAGTGAGTTTCCAAAGACTAAAAGTTATGGAAGCTATATTATATTCATGTATTGTTCTTGTTCATGAAAAATCTATTTATGTTCATGTTATTATCTTTGTTCATATTATTGTTACTATACCTAAGTATATATATATACATATTCTTTAAGAGCATATAAGCTTACTTGCAATTTATTTATTTTAATGCAAATGCAATTTATTTATTATTTTATTGCAATTTATTTATTAATTCTGTTGCAATTTATTTATTCCTTGTTATTTTAAGACTAGTCTCTAGTCTTAGACTTGTCCTCATCAAGTCAAAACAAATTTTTCTTTCTTTCATTTTATTTTGGGACTAGTCTACTTCTTAGTCTCGGGAGCCTTGAAAAAGTTAAGACTCCCAATACTTGACTTTATTATTTATGCTATTTTGTTTGCTATTATTTTCTCATAATTCATGTTCATTTAATTTGTTGTCCAAAATTTCAAGTTCAAAATAATAGTTGACAAAAGGAGATTTTGACACTTAGAAACAAGTTTATATAAAGGAGAAGATCTATGGTTTAAACAAAAATAAAAGTTAACTCTTTTCAAGTTACAAAAAGAACTCACTAAAATTTTTGAAACTTCTTTTGTCATGAAAAGCTTCTTAAAACCTTTAATATTCCACTTTGTTTGTCCAAAAGAAAGTAATTGTTGGTACAAAAATGATTTTTATGAAAAAGATAACATAATGAAAGAAGGAGGAATTTTCAAGAAAAGGTCTTTACAAATAAACAAGACAAAGATCTTTGCAAACAAATAGACAAAAAATTAGAATAGGAAAAATAAATAGGAAAAATAGTATTGATATAAAACTTGAAAAGAAGGAAAATTTATTTTCAAAAAGGTTACTTGGAAATATATATATGCCAACATAAAACATTTTTGAAAAATAAAAGAAACATTCATTTCAAGGGGTTTACAAACATGAATTCTTGTAAACTATATTTTTCTAAAAACTCCAAAACCGACATGATTTTTACTCGCAACATGAATGGACAACAAACACTTGAGTATGAATGAATATGAGCTAAGTAACCATAAAAAGAGAGTTTTTCAACTATATAGATAACTACGTATTTATCAAACAAATTTTGATTGATTAAACCAAAGTTGTTTTTGCATTGGAAAATCCATGGTGAATTTTTTTGCCTCTGTTTCGGAACCTATATGACCTTGTTCTTTAAAAATAATTTTAGAAATTGGTAGATCTTTTCGAGTAGGTAGAAATTGGCATATTATATGCGCGATTCCGAGTTAAAATGACCAAGTTATGGCCATTTGAAGTTGGAACATTCCTTTATACAACTTTAACGTTCTTTTGACATTGTTTTTAATCAAAATTCAAGAAAATCATCAAAATACTCATTGTGGGTATTTTCTTTGGTTAGGTGACTCCGAGGAAAGATACCTATATCCCGAAGATTATTTCGATTGAGTGGAGTGCGTGAACGACTCATCCGTATAGAGGAATAGTTGACATGGCATCGTAAGTTTATTTCCGTTAAATGCTATACTTGTTGTGCTTGTAATTTAGCTGCATTAGAGTTAGGAAAAGGAAAATGGATATGTATGTTAATTAATTCTTTGAAAGAACCCTAAGAACATCGAGGCTGGAATTGATTTAAAATGTTTTTTTTAGTATAACACTTGCTTTGTATGAAATGCTTTGATCACCTTAAACTTGATAATAATAATGTTATGACCTCATAAATAAATGGATTCATGCATACCACGAAGTGAGTCACATTGCATTTTGGGTTATTATCCTTGGGTGAGTAGGATAGTAAGCTCATGTCGAAAGCAACACTTGGCAAAGGATCCGAAAGCGATTGCTTAGCGGCGTTATGGAAAAGGGAAAATGCTTGGCGGAAGATCCGAAAGCAAGGCTCAATTCAAGTAGACTTCGTGTGCTTGGCGATATTGATCGAAAACATAAAACTTTTTATTAAAAATACTTGTTTTGAGGTTATGTATCACCAAACCCTGAATGGAGGGCATAAATCCATTCAACATATAGTTCCCAGAAAACTATATGCCTTGTTTGCCCATGTGTATGTTGCATCCCATTTGTTTGCTTAATTAGCTTGCTTGAAATTTTGTTACAAGAAGTTATTTATGGAAATAATTCTCACTAAGCCTGTTAGCTTATACTCCCATAGATATCTTTTGCAGTTTCCTTATTTATGGTTAAGACCACGAGGACCCTGCGATCAGGTAATTTCTTTTGGATAAAGGAAATTTTAGATGAAGTGTAGTATTAGTATTGATGTACAAATATCCTTGTAATAGATTAGTAATCAAAAGGAAATGACCCTAAGTTGTAAAGATTGTTGTTATAAGTAATTGAATATTATGAATCCTCTTTTCTTAATTTCTTATTGTACCTTCTTAAGCTTCATAATTCCATGTATGGTTCTCTAAAGTTGTGAAAGTACGCCTTACACTTAATATAAAAGCTTTTGGGAACGACTAAGGTTGTCACACTTAAGCTTTAATATTGAGTGTGGCGGACTGTCACGTTTAGGGTACCCTTTGGGGTGTGACAATGGTTAATCACCCAGCTTCGATATTCTTATGTTCAATTTCTCATATCAACAACAACCATATATAACTCCCATTCATCCCCACCATGCATATTCATTTTATCTTCACCAAATATCTAGTGCAACTATCATTACAACCACATACAATAATTGAAATCGGAAGTAGTACTCACTCGGCCATGGATCACCGGTCTTTTAGTAATAATAGTCCGGTGGTAGAGAATCGTCGAATTCGGTGTCACCTAAAAAGGAATAAATACCCTAATAGTATTTCATCACTTAACTAATCCAACTATGTATCAAAACTTAATAAATTCGTAATTCTCGTTATTTGCAGAAATCCCGAATTAAAACGGCTATAACTTAGTCATTTTAACTCGGAATTTCGCAAATTATATATTAATTTCTATCTACTTCAAAAGATCTATCTAATTCTAATATTATTTTCAAGTTTTGAAAATGTTTGTGTCATGAAACAGTAGGATCAGTTCTGATCAGTAACGGTTTTCCAAATCCGAAATAGTTTTGTAAATGTTTAAAATGTTTCTACTTTATAAATTAATTATACATGCAATATTAATAATCTCCTATCATGAATAGCATGTTATGAGTTTAATGTATGCATGATTTTGATGATGTTTACTAAAAGAAAGTTTTAGAACTCTTTATTTTGCAAGACTTGAAGAATAACTACTTTTAAGAAACTAGTTTCCTAACTTTGATAACTCACTAGTGTTTTGGGATTAATTGTTAGGAATTTCTAGTTATCTTTGTTAGAATTGAGTCTTCATAATATCTATTACTTAAGACCTTCATTTCTACATAAAATTTCCCATTTTATACTTTGTAAACATGTTTTCAAGTAAGATCTATTCCAAAATCCGAATTTTTACAAATTTAGTTTTTTGAATGTTTTCTTTAGGAAAAACTTGTTTAATGCATTAATATTTAAGGCTTTATTATACCTATCCCTTTAGGAATTCCTTTATTAAACAAAAATTTCATTTTGAGCTTGGAAAATAGGTGTTTTTATGGTAATAATCTAAAATTATGAATTTCCTAAATTGAGTAGTAACTCAAAATTGCTTATATTGTTTCTACTCTTTGTTTTGCATATTCCTCTCTTATCAAATCTCATTCCAACATATAAAAATCATCACTTAATGATACCTATCACCTATACTCTTCATTTTTCATATAAAACACAAGTTTTAAAGTTGATAAAAGGGTTTTTAAAGTATGGTTTTGAATTCATACGAATTTTTCATGTGAACCATTTCAACAAAAGTTTTTCTTTTCAAGTTTATTGTCTTATCTACTTAAAGATTTACTAACTACAACATTTATATACACAAGACAAAGCCTTTATGAGCTTTAATGCATGAAAACACAAAATATTCATGAGATCATGAATGTCAAGTATAATATGAGTATCTAAATGCTAGATCTACTACTTATGATGCATGAAATGAAGTTTAAAAGCATGAACATGGACTTTTATGCAAGATCTCTACTTTATTCTACTATTATACGCATGAACGTGAAGATCATTTGATGAAAACACATTTAAACACAAGATCCACTCTTGTGATGGCTTGATATTCATGTAGTAGTATTTTCTTGTCCCTAGCAAGTGCTCATGGGGACTTAATGTGAAAATACTCATGAATAATCTTGCCATTACAAGATTTAATGGTAGTAAAGGGTTAGGATTCATCACCTAAGGTTTGAATCAAGTGGAAAATGAAGAAGAAATGAGCTTGTGTGTGTGTGTGTGGTGAAGAAGCTCAGTAGCTCACGGCAATATGAAGAAAAGAGAGAGAGTTTATGAGTTTTTTGAACAAATGATATAAATGAAAGAGAGAGAAAAGTAAAAATTATTTATAGTAAGTAAAATTAGGGTTTGTTTGTATTATAAAAAGAAGAAAATAAAACAAATTGAGGGTAAATAAGGGGGGTATGCCCCGGCCACAATGGGAGGGAGAGAAAGAGAGTTAAATAAATTTTGTTTTGTAATTGATGTAATAAAAAGTATTTAATGTAATAATTTATTAAGAGACAAATTTTCATGGGAAAAGAAAATATAATTGAGTATCTGTAAGGATGTAAGAATAGGGTATGGCTTGTGTGTGTAGTAGGTTGTACTTATGAATAGTAATGAATACTAAACAAGACATGTATTTTACCGGTAGTAAAAAAAATACGAGAAAAAAGCTAAATCTGTAATTTTTAGAACCCGAAAAATTATAAAACTTATATTTTTGAAATCCTTATTAAATTTCGGTTCTAAAGAGTATTTCGGAATATTTTTCCGAATTTCTAGTGTTGGGGCTCTCTTTTTGGTAGTGGATCTCGAGAAGGCCTAGAATAGGAAATTTATCGAAATCAGAACTTTTTATGGTTTAAAATATATTTTAAAATAATATTCCACATTAAATTATTTTATAAAAGTTCTTTTAATTTGAAACCAAAGGAAAGCTGGATCCAGGGTTCCTAGGTTTCTCTCATAAGGTTTATACTAATTCGATTTAGGGTTTTGGTTTTCGGTTTCCGAAGTTTACTTAGTTACTAGGAAAATCGGGGTTTACACCGCCACGTATCCTCTCTTATATAGGACATGCAAAGGCTCTAATATTTACATATAAAACATTTATCACCTTAAACACACATAGAGTATCTCATAGAATACGAAACCTGTTTAAACTAAAAACATATACCTCATAAAACATAATCTCTTGTTTCAAACATAAAATTTAAGTTGACATCACATAGCCAACAAATCTAGCAGAAACTAAAAACTGTTTACGTCAAAATCCTTTCATTGAAACTAACCTAAACATCCAACTACAACTTCAAAAGACCTAAACATGCCTTTTTTTTAGAAATCTTAATATCTGAATACTAGCTCTCGGCTGGGTAGTCGGGTCCACTATCGTTATCCCCGCTATCAAAGAATAACTCATATCCAGAAAGATCATATACTATATCCTCTTCACCCGTACTTGAAATTTAAAAGAATGAGCAGCGACGCCTAGTATGATAACTCCAATCCAAAACAAATGCATATGTACATATAATGGACAGATAATTCATGCAACTTAAGCTAGTGCAAACAATCATATATTATCTTTCTTGAACCAACAAAACAACATAGTCTAGTATTAGGTATACTCTAAAATCGAACTCGGAGTTACTCAAACCCCATTGAAAATCAAACAACTCTTTGAAAATAATTATCATATACATATATGGATGAGTGGATACTCCCCAAACACCCCGAATCTAGAACACCTAATTCTACCGGAATCATATCAAGGCACGAGTCCACTCGAGACAACCTCACATCAAGATCATCAAGGTGTCTTATCAGTATCACTGTCTGTCAGGTCTTTACTAGTCAAAGCCAAGCACAACTAAACAGATAATTTGTAAGCCCTGAAAAATTCCAGTAAATAATTTCAAAATGAACTTCGAAAATAAACCCTAAAAATGACTCCAAACTAAAACCGAACTTTAACTAGTTCTAAATCACGAATGAATTTAGAAATTTCTTAATCTTGAGAAAATGAGATTCCTTGAAAATAAAATAAGAACTCAACGATCTTCAAATTCAAAACCACTTCATACGACAAATTCTATACTTTACTCTGAATTGTAAAATCGGGTAATATAGAATTCAAAAACAAATTATTAAAAAGTAAATAACGATGAACCTTTGGAAATAAAACTCAATTCAAGAATTTCAAAAACGTTGAGAGATATTAGATACTTATAAAAATAAAATTTAAAATAAATTTCTCGAATTAAAAATGTTGTATAAACATTAAACATCAGTTTCCAAATTGATAAAGGTCTAAACCGGAAAATCATCTGGGAACCCTAAGTGGAATATAGTAGTCTAAGTTTGGCAATCCCACACTCTTAGCCCTAGAGGCCGAGGTGTGGTTTAAGTGTGTAGTGTAGCTCATAATAATATAAGGCCGCTTAAAAATATCATATTGGTAAATTTTTGACCTATTTTGAACCCGTTTAGATAAAGACTTCGAAAAGTATGTCCCAAGGCTCGAGATATGAAAAATATACCATTAATACCGTTAGACTCGTATTTTTATAAGGATTTCTAAAACATCAATTTTATAATTTTTCGATAACTAAAATTATCTGATTTTGCGATTTTATTTGTATTTCATTATTACCAGTAATTAATTAGTATTTTGCAATATTCACTACTATTCATTATACAATTTTATTATTCTTATAAATCCTTATATTTTTAGATAAATATTTTATATAATATAGAAAATTCTGTTTTTCTAAAATTTAGTTAGGCTCGGGTTTTTACGGGATTGGTTTCTATTTAAGACCCGATACTAAAGATAAAATAATTTAATTTAATAAATGAAAAATATTTTTATTTTCATACAATAAATTTTTAGAATTTCTCGAGTTATAAAAATATCATTTATAGCTCATATTCGCTTATTTTGATCATACCAGTAACTTATTTGATAATTCACTAAAATAAATTAATTAATTATCTTATTTTAATTATAAAAAATCTGCTACAAATAATTGGAATGAATTTTCTATTTATTTTTATTTTTATTTTATTTTATTAAGAAAGTATTCTTACAACCCATACCTTCAAGTACACCTTTTACACATCACTTTCTTTTCACTTCAATCTTTCTACACTTTATTCCACACTTCATGGTAGAATTTTTTCACTTCTTTTGTTGCCTTTTTGTCTTTTGAATTGCTCCAAATTGATTAAAATAAATTTCTTTCAACCTTCTTTAAGAAGCAACACTTACACATTAACTACACATTACATTTTCAAGTCAAAAGCTAACCAAATTCCCTCTCTCTCTCTCACTCTATATTCACGCCAGCTATAGAGGATTTGTGGCTGCCCATTTCTTTTTTTTTTTTTACTTCATTTAATGAGTCTTTAACTCATTCCATCTCTCTCTGTTATTTGCGCCTTTAACCCTTTGTCATTCTTTACACTTTTCCTGTCACGCCCCATAGGGGTATCCTAAACGTAACAGTCCACCACATGCTATATAAGACTCTCGAATTTGTCACGCCCCAACGGGTACCCTAAACGTGACAGTCCGCCACACTCAATATTAAAGCTTAAGTATAACAACCTTAGTCATTTCCAAAAGCCTTTATATCAAGTGTAAGGCTTACTTTCACAATTTTAGAGGACCATCTATGGAATGATGAAGCTTAAGGAGATATAAAAACATATTAAGAAAGAGGATTCACAATAAAGATTTGTTCATAGCAAAGACTGTACATACTTAGGAACAATTCCCTAAATTTCTAAGCTATTATATAAATATTTGCATGCTAGTACTATGATGTACTTTATCCAGAGTTCTAATATTCAAAAGGGATTACCTGCCCACATGGTCCACGTGGCCTTAGCCATAAGTACGGGAACTACAAAAGGTAGCTATCGGGGTATAAGCTAATAGGCTTAGTGAGAACTATTTCCATAAATAACTTCTTGTAACAAGATTCAAACAAGTTGGTTAATCACACATATGTAATGCATCAAACACGTGGGCAAACAACCATATAGCTTTCCGGGAACTATATGTTGAATGGATTTACGCCCTCCATTCGGGGTTTGGTGATACTCAAAACAAGTAGATTTGATGATAGAAAATTTAAGCTTGCGAGCACACATCGCCAAGCATTCAATAAAAACTTTTATACTTGCGAGCACTCATCGCCAAGTATTCCGAACCTACTTGATTTGACCTTGCTTTCGGATCAACCGCCAAGCACATTCCATTAAGCCGCCAAGCAATCGCTTTCGGATCTTCCGCCAAGTGTTGCTTTCGACATGAGCCTACTATCCTTCTCACCCAAGGATAATATCCCAACCATGTAATGTGACTCACTTCGTGGTATGCATGAGTTCATTAATTTATAAAGTCATAACATAATTATTTTCAACTTTATGGTGATCAAGGAATTTCACACAAATCAATATTAAACTAAAACAATCACTTAGAACAATTCGGGTTTCGATATTCTTAGAATCCTTTCAAGGAATTATTTTACATGCATATCGGTTTATCTTTTCTTATCTCTAGTGCAACTAATTTACAAGCACAACAAGTGTAGCATTTAATGGAAATAAACTCACGATGCCATTGTCGTCTATTCCTCTAAGCGGATGAGTCGTTCACACACTCCACTTAATCGTAATAGTTCTCGAGGTGAAGAAATCCTTCCTCGGGGTCACCTAACCAAGAAAATACCCATAATGAGTTTTTCTTGAAGATCTTCTTGAATTTTGACAAAACAATGTCAAAGAACGTTAAAGTTCGTATGGAAGAATGTTCCAACTTAAAATGGCCATAACTTGGTCATTTTAACTCGGAATCGCGCATATAATATACCGATTTCTATCTACTCGAAAAGATCTACCCATTTCTAAAATTATTTCCCACAAACAAAGCCACATAGGCTCCGTAAAACTGGTGACAAAATTCACCACGGATTTTTAAGTAAAAACAACTTTGGTTCAAGAAATCAAAATTTGTTTGATAAATACTTAGTTATCTATATAGTTGAAAAATTCTCTTTTTATAACTATATAACTCATATTTAAGCATGCTCAAGTGTCTTGTTGTCCAAATTATTTTTCCTAAGTAAAACAATGTCGGTTTGAAGCTTTTCGGAAATTGTTTCTGTGAATTTATTTGAAATGATCACCTTGTTTATTTTGTTTTCTAAAAATGTTTTATGTTGGTTTTATTTATCTTTTTCTAAGTGACCTTTTTTTTTGAAAATAGAATTTTCTACTTCCTAAGTTACACTAATAATATTTTTGAAGTTTTCTAGAAAATATGCTTTTCCTTATTTTCTTGTGTAAATTCCTTTGTTTACTTATTTTGGCAAAAATCTTTACTCGACATTTCTCATTCTTTTTCTCATGTCTCTTATTTCAAAAACAATTACCCATGCATGAAATTTGGTTTCTTTGTAAAAATAAAGTGGAATAACGAAAGACCTTTTTTTTTTTTTTTTTGTAGAAAGCTAATTTCTATAATCTTATTAACTTTTTCTTGTAACTTTGAAAAGTGAAAATTTTATTCTTTTCAAACCATAAATTTTCTTTGCCTATTTAGTTTGCAAAGGTCTTTACTTAGAAATTTCCTAAGTCATCCATCTTATTTTCTTTCTTTATGAAAAGAACCATCTTGACAAAAACATTTCCTTTTGAAAAACAAGGTGGAATTAATAAGTATCTTTGTAAAGCAAAAGTAGTTTATAAAATTATTGTGAGTTCTCTTTTGGTAACATGGAAAGAAATGAGTTTGTTTTGTTGATTTTATACTTTACATAAACTTATTCCTAAGTGACAAAAAGCCTTCTTTTATTTAATTTTCTTTAGAAAGTAAAACTTTTGGACAACAATCTAAATGGACATGATTATGAGGATAATAATAAACAAAGTAACATAAAGCATAAATAAAATCAAGTATTGGAGTCTTAGCTTTTTCAAGGCTCCCGGGACTAAGAAATAAACTAGTCCCATAAAGAAATAAAATGAAAGAAGAAAAACTTTTTTTGACTTGATTAGGACAAGTCTAAGACTAGAGACTAGTCTTATAAACAACTTGAAATAAATAAATTGCATTGAAGTAAATAAGTTGCATGAAAGGTAAATAAATTGCAAGATTATGAGCTTATATGCTCTAAAGAATATGTATATAGTTATTTAGATATAGTAGATAGTTATGAATATAAAAGAAATATAAAGAACATAAAGGAAATATAAGGAACATAAAGGAACATAAAGAAATTGATATTATGAACAAAAACAAAGTATGAATCTAATGTTGCTTTCTTAACCTTCATGGTTTTAGAAAACATACACTAAGCTCATACTAAGTAAATGAACATGGAGACTTCTTGAAGAACTTTTACCTAAAGGAGATGAGCCTAAAGAGAACTTCTTGAATAACTTCTTGGAGAGAAATTCTAGAGAGATTTTGAGAGAGTAATTTTAGTGTAGAAGTGGTGTGAAAGAAGTGAAAGAGGAGGGGGGTATTTATAGGATTTTGAGGAGGAATTTTTGTGTGATTTAAATAAATGTAAATTAAAACAAATTGAGAGGGAAGAGAGAGAGATGTGCCGGCCACTTTGAGAGGAGAGAGGGAGTGATTTAATTTTTTGTATTTTGTTAAATAAAAGATGTAATAAGTAAGATAGATGTGATATAAAGTTATGGGAAAGGTAAAAAGTTAAGATAATAGGTTATGTAGAGTGTAAGAGTAGGTGTAAGAAAAAGTAGAGATAAAAGAATAGTGTAGAATAGTAATGAATAGTGTAATGTAAGTAGATATGACAATTAAAGTACCGGTAGTAAGAAAATACGCGTATAATAGCTATATCTGTTATTTTTACTTACCGAAAAAATACGAAATTGATATTTTTGGAAAACTTATATTTTTACGAGTCTAACGGTATATTCGGAATATTTTTACTATTCCGGGCTTCCGGACACGTTTTTCGAGAACTGTGTCCGATCGGGTTCGAAGGACATCCGAATTTCGCGAAACTGAAACTTTTATGAAACCTATGTTTATTACGGACTATTTGAGCTAATTATCCTAACTTCGTTTTTCCGGGCCAAAGAAAACGCAATGCCGGATTTAGATTGATACGGGAAACTAGGGTTTTGTTGACCTTTAGGGTTTTGTTTGACTTCCGGTTAGGGCTTTGTGCTAAACCGATTCCGAAAATTTAGGGGTTTTCAGAATTTCTATCCGAACCTTTCGGAGTCTTGTATAGATGTAAAGCGTCCTTTACGACAAGAGAATACTCTGTTCAATGGAGTTAAGAAGTTTAATGTGGCATTCATTAGCCATAGATAATACACTACAAGAAAACTAGGCTTTAGAGACAAAAATTCTGTCTCTAAATGTGAATTTTTGTCACAAAAACCATCGTCGCAGATTTTATTTATCAAATTATGACTATATTTTCTCATTTTCGTCGCAAATTTTTTGTCTCTAAAGGCCTGTTTTCTTGTAGTGATAAACCAAAACACATATATCTAGATTACAAAGTCTAAGGGGCATTCCCCGGCAAAATAATATTAAGTCCATTACAGTCATCTAGAGTCTTTTGGTTTTCAACGGAAGTCTACACAAAATCGAAATAAACTTCTAAGGAAAACTCCTAGCTCCAGTACCTAAGCTATAGCCTGCCTTGGCCTAAGCTAAATGAATTCGTGCTGCAACAAGTAGAAACTATAGGGTCGTAAGCTAACTAGCTTAGTGAGTGAAAACTTCCATATCACAATTAAGACAAATCATTCAAGCAAGTGATTATTCAAGCAAGTGAAATGCATCAAACAACTGAGTTCAACAAACATATGACCAGCCAGAAATCATATGTGGATGGACTTGAGCCCTCCATCCCGGGTGAGCAGATTAACAAATCCTGTGGTACGACTCCATTTAAGCTCACGGTCAACTAAAAAATATTTCGTTTTATGGATCACGATCAACCAACAATTTCGTTTTATGGATCACGATTAACCTACATATTCGTTTTATGGATCACAAAAAACCAACAAATGCTAATGCTCCATTCCCCGTCGTGATATGAATGAGTTCAATTATAATTGAGGTCCAATAGTAGATTAATCCAATTCTTTAGGTGACCAACAGATATTTGCAGACAATCAATTATAACTCCTCGCTATACAAGCAGTAGCTTTAACACCGTTTCTATATTCGTTAAGTTCAACTTCACATATCAACAGCAGCAAGTATATACTTCCCAAATACCCCATCATGCATATTCATTTTTATCTTTGGCTAACAACTAATGCTACTGTCATTACAATCACAAGCAATAATTGAAATCGGAAGTAATACTCACTCGACCATGGTACGCCGGTCTCTTAATAATAGTAGTCGGTGGTAGAATATCGTCGTGCTCGGATCACCTATCAAAAAGAACAACCTAATAAGAATCTCATCACTTAACTAATTCAAGCTATGCATCTATGCTAGACAAAATCGGAATTCTCGCTATTTGCGGAAGTTCCAACTTAAAACGACCATAACTTGGTCATTTTAACTAGGAATGTAAACCCCCAAAAATTTTCATAATTCACAGAAAATAATTCTAAAAGTTTAGAAATTTAAATCTCAAAAATCGACTCAAGATAAAAACCAAATTCTAGACCGAGTCAAAACACTGGAAACGAAACCCTAAAAACTGAACCAAGTTAAAACTTAATTCCAAATAAGAACAAAAACGAGTTCTCTCAATCTTGAGAAAACGAGAACCCCTGAAGCAAAATATAAAGTCCAATTATCGATATAATCAACGTCCGTACGTCAATTAAATAATCTACCCAATTCCTAAAACGCAAAACGAAACAATAGATCCAAATACCGCTTAACAAAGAGATAATAAAATCCTAATTCCTTCAGTAAAATTTTAGAACCACAAAAATCCAAAATTTCCACAAAAGTCAAATCGAGTCAACTCATAAACCTAGACTCGGTTAAACGATTCCGAGAACTAAAAACTATTAATAATCACAAATAAAATAAAATAAAATAAAACATAAATTTCGAGCTAAAATTCTAAAACGATCAAGACTCGAAAATTATACAATCTTACGAATATCTCGACGGAATCGAAAATCAAAACGGAACCCTAAAAGTCAACAAGCCTATAACGAACCCTAGTGTTTAAGATCCGGCAATCCCGCGTTTCCAAACCCTAGAAAATGAAATTAAGTTAATGACCTAGAATAGTTCGTAATAATATAGGGTAACATAAAAATATCAGATTCGCGAATTTTGAGTGACCTTCGGACCCAAACGGGATCGGTTCTCGAAAAGCGTGTCCCGGAGCTCGGAATATTAAAAATATTCCGTTTATACCAATAGACTCGTAAAAATACAAGGATTCCAAAAATATCAGTTTTAGAATTTTTCGGTAGCTAAAAATTACAGATATCGCATTATTACGCGTATTTTTATTACTACCGGTACTTTAATTGTCTAGTCTACTATTCATAGTACTTTTCTACTATTCATTACTATTTCACTATCTCTACTTTTTCTTACACCTATTTCTTACACCTATATATCTATTTTCTTACTTTTTTCATTTCCAATACACCTTTATTCACATCAACTTTACACATTACTTCTTTATTATACAAACAAATAAAAATAAAACAAATTCTCCCCCCATAAAGGACCAAAACCGGCGCCCCTCTTTCTCTTCCAACAAATATTTTTTCTTTTTCAAATTATTTTATTACATCCAAAATTCACTCCAAAAATTCTATAAATACCCCCCTCTCTTCATTCTTTCACACAATTCATTTCACTACCAAAACTCTCTCAAAATCTCTCCACAAATCCTCTCTTCAAGAATTCTCTCTACCAAAACTCTCTTTCACACAAATATCCACAAGAATTTCTCTTCATACAATACAACTACCATCTCTCCATAACCACATAACCATACATTCACTACCATCTTCATATCACACAAATACCTTAGGTAAAAATTTCTTTCAACCATTTATCTATTCATGTCATGTAACTTAGCATGACTATGGGTTGTTGAAACTCACATGAGTAGTAAAAGCAACAACATGTTCATGTTTTGTTCTTGTACAAAGCTTCCTATTTTATTATGTTGTTATTATTATTGTTATTTTGCTTCTAATCTAACTTATATGTATATATTATGTATATATATTTATTTAGAGCATATAAGCTCATTTGTTATTTATTTACTTTCAAGTTATGCAATTTATTCATTTCATATTATTATTAAGACTAGTCTTTCTAGTCTTAGACTTGTCCATATCAAGTCAAAACAACCTTTTATTTATTTTCTTTCGGGACTAGTCCATTCTAGTCTCGGGATGCCTTGATAAAGCTAAGGCTCCAATACTTGATCGGGATTCCTTGATGAAGCTAAGGTTCCCAATACTTGATATTTTATTTTCTTACTTATTATTTGTTTCTAGTATTTTCCTATGTTCTTATTATTTTATATGCTCATGATACATGCATTTGCATAATGTTAATGTCTCAACTAGTCTAAAAAAAATAGAATCTTGTTTTACTAAATGAACTCAAAGCTAAGTTTCCAATTATATGATTTACCACAAAAACATGAAGTTATTATCAACAACTTAGAAATAGAATAATATAAGTTTTCTTAAATAACAAAGATAGTTTTACCAAGAAAACATAAATAAATATTTTTCCTTGTATTTTATGGTAATCTAAGTTTTTAGAAAAATAAATCATTAATATCGAAAGTTTAAGACTTAAACTCTTTTCTAAACTAAGGAACAAACTAGTTTTCAAAGTTAAGACAAAAATCAACTCATCAAGTTATGAACCCACTTAGGAAAAATAATGATTTTCAAATTTCTAAAAGAAGAAACTAATTTTCAAGGAAATATAAATGAGGTAAGATTTATAATAATGGGTTTTATCCATAAAGATGATTCTTTTCAAAGAAATGATAGAACAAGTTTAGAAAGTAAAAGCTTATATTTTAGAAATAAATATAAGACAAAATTCATTTTCTAAAAACCATCCTAAATACAAAAATTTATGAAAAGGTTTTCAACTTAATATACTTTGATGAATTTGAACTTTAATCACTAGAAGGAAAATTTAATATAAGACTAAAGGATTAAGAAAAATTCAACTTGTTTTGGAAGAAGAAGTGAAGAAAATAAAATAAGAATATACTCATTTATAACAACCTAGGAAAAATATAAAGTTTCTTTAGATACTTAAAGGAAATTTTCAAAACTAAGGTTTAAATGAATTGTTTATGAAATAAATTGTTGAGACACTACCATTGGGATTTTGCATATAAAGTGAGCATACCTATATATTCAAAAAGTGTTTATCAAATATATATTTATATTGCTACAAAAGGATTTTCTTTAAAATGGAGTTGAGTTAGAAAATGGATTTTGCAAAAGTTTAGAAAATTCTTTTTAAATCTGTACCTGACGTTTCGGAACCCAAATGACCTTTTATGACCAAGATAAGTTTAGAAATGGATAGAACTTTCGAATAGGTAGAAAACGGTATATCATATGCGAAATTCCGAGTTAAAATGAGCAAGTTATGGCCATTTTAAGTTGGAATTTCTTCTATACGATTTTAACCGCGATTTTAAGTAAAGTTTAGAATCTCCAAAAATAGAAATTCATGAAAGACTTATCCTGGGTATTTCTTTGTCTAGGTGATGAAGGATACGAGAATACCCTACCCGAGGATTCTTCGACAAGTAAGAAGCGAAATGGACGAGTGAGTTATTCCTTCTAAATTTCGTTACCTTGCTTGTGCTTGTAATGTAGTAGCATTCGTATACTAAGAAAAGATAAAAACAAATATATTTGAGGATTTCGGGATTAACCTATGATTCTATGTTTATGCGTGAAATGAGAATTAAGAATATCGCAACTTCGATCTGCTTGTTCAAAAATTTTGTTTACTTACTTGTATGATTGTTTATTGTTGCTAAATTGATTGATCGCCCCCTAATAAACCTTAATAAGGTTTGACCTAAGAGCAATAAAACGTTCACACATAGCATCCATCGATCACATCTATTTCTGAAGGCTACTCTCTCCTACGCGTAGAGTTGGATTGGCTGTGATCGTGCGGTGCCACGGGCCATGTTCCATCCTGGAGAATCCAAATCGCTCGGGGAAAGCGACTCTAGGTTCGGAGCCGAGCCAACCGAACGCTGTGGGTGAGGACCTGGGGACTGCAGTAGAAGGTCGAGGACCTTCAACCCCGATTCCCTAACCTTTGATACGGAAGGGTAAATCCGTTCTATATATGGTTTCCGGATGACTATATATATATTCGCGTAATCATGTGATTGTTGCATTGTATGCATAGCATATGTGTGATTAAATAAATAAACTTGTTTGAAATTATGGTGTGTATATCTCACCAAGCTAGTTGTAGCTTATATCCCTATAGATTTTGTTGAAACAGGTATATTCGTAGATTGAATTTGAATCATGACATTAAGGAAGTCATGGACGGATGATTAAGGATATGGAATCATACGATGAAGAAATCTTGTAAGGTTCTTTATATGTGCTAACCTATATGATTAGAACGTACATTTATTTGAAGCTAATAGAAGAACATTCCTTAAGAATTGAATTGTGATATGCTTATGTTTTACATTAAGTATTCTCTTTGCCTTGTTACTTATTTATTATCAATGTAAATTGCGCTACTCCGATGCGTCCCCTTGGTTGTGATGTACGCCTTGTACATAATATGGAAGCCTTTGCATGACTAAGGTAGTCATTCCTAGCTTTAGTATCGTGTACGGCGGACTGCCACGTTTAGGGTACCCCTCGGGGCGTGACACGGAATTTCGCAAATTTTATATCGATTTCTATCTACTTCGAAATATCTATCTATTTCTAATATTATTTCCAAGTTTAGAAGGCATTAAGGTCATGGAACAGAGGGATAAGATCTGTTCTATAACGTTCCATTTCCAAAAAATTGTTTCGCGTTTAGTAAAAATGTTTCTAGTCGATGATTCATGTATAGATGGAATATGAATGAATTCCTAATGTGAATGTCATGTAATGAGTCCAATATATGCATGATGTTGACAATTTTTGATAATGAACTATTAAGAACTCCTAATTATTATAAGACTCCACAATAGCCATTTCTTAAAAATCTATCTTTCCAATTTTTGCATCTCCTAGGGTTTTAAGATTTTATTCTTAGAATTCATTTACTATCTAAATAAAAATGAGTCTCCATCATTTATACTATCCAAGACCTTCATTTCTTCATAGAAATTCACATTTTTCACTTTGTAAGTATATTTTCAAATAAGCTTTTCACAAAAATCCGAATTTTGGAAAATTTCATTTCTTGCACATTCCTTGTGAGAAAACTTGTTTAATACATCAAAATTTGAAGCTTTATCATATCTATTGTCTAAAGACTTCATTTAACTCATAAAACATGCAATTTGAGCTCAAATACTAGGTGATTACATATGTACCAACTCAAATTACGAATTTGATAATTTGATCACTAACTCAAAATTTTCCATTCTAACTCCACTACTTGTTTTACATATTACTCATGCCTAAACTCATTCAAACTTATAAAAATCATTCCTTAGAGATACCTATTACATATACTTTTCATTTTCATGAAAAAATGAGTTTCAAAGTGGTTTCAAGGGTTTTTAAAGTAGGTTTCAAATTCCATCCGAATTTTCCTTTAGACATTTCTAACAAAATCTTTTCTTTTTCAAGTTCTTGTCCTATATCCATAAAGATCTATCATCTAACACATCTATATACATGTAAGGCTAAGCTTTTATGACCATAAATGCATGCAAGCTCAAAATAACCACATAAACATAAATGTAAATGAAAGTATGATTGTCTAAACACTAGATCTACTACTTATAGTGCATGAACATGAATTTAATGGCATGAACATAAACTTTCCAAGCAATATCTCTACTTTACATGTATGAACAAGATGATATTTCAACAAAAACTCTTTTAAACACAAGATCTACTTCTTGTAATGGCTTGGTATTCTTGTATTAGTGTTTCCATGTCCCTAGCATATGCTCATTGGGATTAAAAGTGGAAAACACACAAGAATGGTCTTGCCATTACAAGATAATGTAGGAATAAAGCTTAGAATCATCACCTAAATGGAGGTTTGGAGATGAAAAGAAGAGAAAATGAGTTTGTGTGTGTGAGTGTGAGGGGAAGGCTTGGTCACGGCAACAACAAGAGAGAAAGGGAGAGTTTTCTTCTTTTGCACAATTTTGAAAGAGTGAAAAATGAGAAGAGAAAGAGAACATAAGCTTATATATTAATTGGATTAGGTTTTAATTGAATAAAAAGTAAAAATAAAAACAAAATTGAGGAAATTGGAGGGGTGCGCCGCCTTGAGTGTGGGAGAGAGAGAGAATTGAAATTTTGATAAAATTTGTAATTTATGTAATAAAATGTAATAATTGTATTAATTAATTAGGAAACAAAATTTCTTGGAAAAGAAAATTGTAATGAGTAGTTGTAAGGATGTAAGAATAGGGTATGGGTAGTGTGTAGTGTAGGTTGTACTTGTGAATAGTAGACAAGACATCTACTTTACCGATTGTAAAGAAAATACGAAAAAAGGTTATAACTATAATTTTTATAGCCCGGAAAATTATAAAATTTATATTTTTGAAATCCTTATAAAATTTCGGTTCTAATGAATATTTCTGAATATTTTTTAGTTTCTGGTCCCGGGCACGTTTTTCTATAATTGAGCTCGAGAAGGCCCGGAATTGAAAATTTTCCGAATTTAAAACTTTCTAAGGTTTAAAATATACTTTAATGCAATAATTCACATTCATTTACTTTATAAAACTTCTTTTATTATGAAACCGAAAAAAAGCCGGATTTAGGGTTTCTAAGCTTCTCTCACTAAGCTTAAACTGGACTGGGTTAGGGTTTCGCTTTTCAAGCCTCGGAGTTTATTTGACTACTAAGAATACCGGGATTTACATTTCCTCTCTTTTTTCTCTCTTTCTTTCTTCATTTTCTCTTGTTCTCACAAGAAAGCCTTGCTGCCCCCATTCCTTCTTTGAGCTCCCACACATATTTCTTCAAGATTCTTGGATAAAACTCTTGTCTAAAGCTTGCATAGACGATATAGGTAAAGTATAGTGAGAGTTTCATGCATCAAATGACCTTCCATAAGCTTAAAAGCTAAGGATGATGATGCCAAAATGAAACACTCATCTTCTCCATGATTATTCTCTTGTATTATTATTATTTTCTTCCTAGAAGTAGTTATATTTTGTAGATCTAGCTTTTTATGTAGCCTTGATTATGTTTATGTTTAGATCTATAGGTTTAGAGCTTATTACTATGTATTTTTTTTATATTCATGTTCATATTATGTGTAGATCTATATTTGAACTTGAATAAAAATAGTAAAATTCGTATCTTGACAAAACCTATATTAAAAATCCTCTCCCAAGCCTCAAAATGGGAGTTTTAGTTGAGAAAATGAATGTTTAGTGGATGTATATCATCAATACTTCTTTTTATAAGAATCAAAAGTGATTTTCAAAATAAAAATCTCATTTTCGGATTTTGGCCAAGGCATAGTTTAAAAACATGTTTTACAACTCAAAAATGAAGATTTTATTCAAGAAATGGAAGGATCTTAAGATAGGATATGTAAAGGATGATTTTTCCTAAGTTTAGATGGATTTTATCAAAAGATATGTCTAAAAATAAATTTAGTAAATTCGGATCCCAACCAAGACCAATTTTGAAAACCTATTTTTCAACAATAAAATGAAAGTTTTGTTTAGAAAATGGAAGGCTTATGGAATATGTATCAATAGGAGATGTTTTTGATAAGTAAATGGTAGATCTACTAGTAGAGATTCTCAAAAATAGGAAGATACTACAAAGTATGAAATTTGAAATCTATCCAAATTTTGTAAATTCGGATGGTTTCAAAACCATGTCTTAAAAACCCATTTATCAACTCCAAACTTGTGTTTTATATGAAAAATAGAGTTTAGGTCATAGGTATCATCAAGTAATGATTTTAATATTAAGATGGGATTTGCTAAGAAAAACATGTAAACAAGGAGTAGAAATGAGTAGGAAAATTTGAGTTGCTAGTCAACTTAAGAATTCGTAATTTTAGAGTGAGGTCATGAAACACTTATTTTTCAAACTCAAAATGAAAGTTTTATTAAGGAAATGAAGTCCTTAGTGGCAAGGTATGGTTGAGCCTTAATTTTCTAAGTATCAAATGATTTTGCATAAAGGAATCACCACAAAAACATGTTTTGCAAAATTCGGATTTTGGATGAATAAATTTTAAAAACATGTTTACAAAGTGTAAAATGAGAATTTTTATTGAAAAACAAAGGCCTTAGGGAAAATACATAGTGAAGGCTTAATTTTAACAAGAATAAATAAATTTTATCAAGGAATTTTTCTAAAAACAAGTATGGATTGTCAAGACTACAAGACTAGCCTATGTAATTTATTTTTCATAAAGTCTTATAAAGAAAAAGTTTTCTAAAATTTTTTTTTATTAAATATAATCAAGAACATGTGTATATATATATCTCATGACATATCATTTATGATAGTAATTTGTTCATATTGCATGTATACTTGCTTTGGATAGTAGAACTTCATGATCATTCACAAATTCAATTTTTTAAAATCGGTTTTCGCTACTGATTAGAACTGATTAGACCTTTTCGAAGCCTCAAATTTTTCAAAACTTAATTATGATATTAGAATTAGATAGATATTTCGAAGTAGATAGAAATCGATATATAATTTGCTAAATTCTGAGTTAGAACGATCAAGTTATGGCCGTTCTAAGTTGGAATTCCTACTTAGGACGAGAATTACGAATTTGATAGTTTGTACAAGATAGTTTAGATTAGTTAAGTGATGAAATACTTATTAGGGTATTTCTTCCTTTTTAGGTGATCCCGAAATCGACGATTCTCTACCATCGGATTACTTTTACTAAAAGACCGATGATCTAATGGCCAAGTGAGTTTTCATCTTATTTTGTTACCTTGCTTGTGCTTGTAGCTAGTTGCACTAGAATTAGGAAAAGATAAAATCGTGATGAGTTGTGGTATAATCTTGGTTGAATGAATGGTAAGTATATCTAGGCGAGACTTTTTGTAAAATCATTGTATGAGTTAGCATAGACTTGAATTACTGAAATTCTCTATGATTGCTCTTAACCTACATAATTAATATGCCACGATTATATGAATAAACTGTGCATGCATATCACATGTTGAGTCACATTGCGTTGCTGATATACCATTGGTGGGACAAAAATATATTAGCAGAAGGTGAGGAGGCCTTATAACATTAAGGATGTGAGATCGCGTAAGTTAACGGATGTGGTGTAGGCACATAAAACTACAATAAAACAATAGAGTTGTATAACTAAGAGAAAGAGATCAGGATTATGGTTGCATGACTTAAGGACCATCCCACTCAAGATTGGAATTATGGTTGCATGTCTTATGGACCATCTTAACCCCGAATGAGGGCGTAAATCCATTAACATATGGCTACCGGAAAGTCATATGCTTGTCTACTCATGTTTTGTTCATGCATAGCATAGATGAATTATAACTTACTTGTCATGATACGAAATTAAGGGAACTCTCACTAAGTTAGTGTAGCTTATACCCTAGTAGATGTTTAAATAAACAGGTTGACAGAGAATGTACTTGGGGACCGAGATGGTTGGAGCCTAATATAACTTCGGGATTTCGACAGGAAGTAAAATGCTTGAAGATATTAGCTAGGTTTTTGTGAAATGTTTTGTAATAGTTCTATGTAGTGAAATCTTTTGATGAATTGAAATTGAAGTACAGTGATTTGTATTTGAAGTACAGTGAATTGTATTTCCTTTACATTGTTACTCAAGTTGTATCAATATAAAATGTATCACTTCGATGTGTCTCCTTCATGTGTTAGACGCCTTGTCCATAGTATGGAAGCTTTCGCGTGACTGAGGTGGTCATTCCTAGGCTTTAATATTGTGTACAACGGACTACCATGTTTAGGGTACCCTTCAGGGCGTGACAGAATTATTAAGTCGAATATAATTAGGTTTTATTATGGAATTTTGTTCCTACAACCAATCAGGCAACACCAAGCTTACAAGCAAAAACAACAAGCAAGGATTGGTCGTACCTTTCTCAATTTCAGGAATACAAATCAAATCCTTAAAATCCGATATCAATAACAACAAAAACAACCCGAACTCCACAAACTCCTATATCAACACCAACAACAATTCCACAAACTCCAAATATCCTGTTACAACATATAAATATACATCAACAGATATGAACACATTATCAATATATCCTAACAGACATGAATTCTCCAAAAATCCTAACCGGAAAAGAAATCTCCATTATCTGCACCGTCTACTCTGATCAAACTCCACGATTATCCTCAAGAACAACAATGAACCCTACAAAACTCTACAAATTCCGAATATTTCACTTAAACCCTAATATTACAGGACAACAAGAACATATAAAGATCATCTAATCACACATTGTTTAAATTCATCAACGAAAAGACGAAACTTACTGATTTGGATCACTAAAACCTGATTCACATCAACAAATTCGGATTCCAACCAAATCTAGGGTTTCCTTCATGCAAATAGTCACAAAATCCTTAGAACTTGCATGAAATTCACATAAATCTTGTAAGAGAACATTATACTTACTTGTTTTAATCATAAAACTCACTCCTTCTCCAACCAAGGCAGATTTAATCCGAGATCCAAATCCTTCCCACGTTTTTCCTTTAAGAACACAACAAAACCTTAAGAAAATTTATGCAAATTCGTATACAACTCATAAGAGAAGGTTAAGATCACTTACTTGATCAAAAACACACCCTTTATGATTCTCCAACCCTAGGACTCCAAGAATGCTCCAAAACTCTCTTATATGAAGGAAAAAATATGAATAAACGTTTCTGTCAAAAATCGTTTCTCGCGTCTCGTATTTATAGAATTTGCTCATACGTTAGCACCTACGTCGGCGGCGTATGTATAAATTTTACCGGTGTACATCTTACGCTGGTAAAAATTATACGAGCACTGGCGACGTTCATCGAGGCTTTAAATTCCCATAACTTTGATCCAACAACATACGCCGGCAAATCCATGACCTACGCCGGCGGCGTTCCTATCTGAGGTTAAAAGAAACTCTCACGTACACCGGCGACATTCTACCCAGCGTTAAGAAAAACACTACCGTTCCCTTCCTACGCCATCTCTACGCCGACAGCGTAGATTCTCCAGTTGACGTATTGAATATGTCAAAAATTGCAGAAATCCAAACTTAAACATTCATTCTACAATCAAACTTAAACATTTACAACTTACTTGTTTTGACCTCAAACTCATCCTATATCATCTTATGATTCATAATTCATTATATTTTCATCTTTATTTTTGCATATTACATATCTTCTCTCCTGAAAAAAAACTTTCGTCCTCGAAAGTGACCTGGATTAATGAAACAACTCTGGATATTTCGTTCTCATGTCATCTTCTAGCTCCTAGTAGCTTCACATTCAGTTTGATTAGTCCACTGCACTCTTACATATTTGATCACCTTGCTTCTCAGAATCTTCTCCTTAAAATCCACAATTCTGATCGGTTTTTCAGTCGTTGCAAGGTTCGGCTGCACTTCTAGCGTATGGCACTTAGATACGTATTTCGCTATCTCCTTTTTCATATTTTTCCACCAGTATAACTTTTTCAAATCCTGATACATCTTGTTCCTTCCAGGATGAATGAAATAACTAGAGTAGTGTCACGCCCCAAAATAGGGCCTAGTAGTATCATCCTATAGTCATCATACCACGTGTGCACCCGCAATATGAGAACCGTCTTGCAAGTCAGATATTACAAGACTCTATTTTATAATTGTTACATGTAATGTAGTCATACCAATATATTATATAAATACTAAGGATTCCGATTTTCCTTAGTTTGCCAGAACCGCAGAGAATCGGTATCCCCTACCAAATAATGAAATTGAGATTAAACCTATAAAATACAAGATCTTAATCAATTATACAATTTATCTAATTTGTTTTTTGAGACCAATATAATCTATGAAACTATCTTCAGCAAGGTCTTTTTGATGTCCCTCTTCACTCATGCTTAACCCAATCCCAGCTAACGTTATACCTGCACAAAGACTGTTGAGGGTGAGCAAAACCACACGCTCAGTGAGATGACCTGACCAGACCACATATCAAACAATGGAAATCAAGTTTATTTAGCAAACATATGTAATGCCACAATCAAGCATATGAACAATACAAGCCTGGAGAATCCGGAGTCCAAAGCAGGATGGAGATTTACCCCTCTCATCAGGGTTGAAGGAACCAGTAGTACATAGTCTATCCAGAAGAAGCCAAGCTACAAGGGAATCTTACGATTTCTCGTATTAGGGTTATCCCTTTTAATATGATAGCTTAACAAACCATCCCTTGTACATACCTTTAGCAACTCCCTAAGCATTAGTCATCCAATCAATACCATAAGCGGCGTCCTTCATTTACCACTTAGTTCTTATGGTACTAACAGATCAAAGGTAACCTTGCGTTGATCTACTAGCCTTTAGCCTAGGTCAACCAAGCATTATCAGAGTCCCGGATGGCCAATACGTAATAGACTACTACGCTTTTAGAGATGCAAATATGCAATATATGCGATGCATGCCCATTTTTTTATGGTACCAATAGTTTTTAGTCAGGTTCAGGGCGATAATACAATTACAGACAAACATCAACATGCTCCATACAATTGTCATCATACAAGAAATTGTTAATTATAATAAGATGTTTTGGCAATCATACATACACCAAGCAGCATGAAATTTACCCAACCCACATGTAATTCAGTTTGATATGTTATTATCAATGCAACTAACTACAAGCACAAACAATATGATAAGGTCAAAGTCCCTCACCTGTGGTCCTCGCTATATTGCTGTAATAAGCTACTGGTAGTCCAGAACTGATTTATATTCCTATGGAATGAAATAACAGATATTTATTATTTTACTAATCTATTCTTCTATTAGTTCCGAAGATAAGATATTTGAAATATCATATTCACTGGATTAGTTTTGGTATAACTTATACTATTATTTACACTAATTCTAATATTAGACATATTTTAGAAATTACGTACTCTTTCTTTTTATAGTCTTACTTACCATATTAATCTAAACTGAGTTAATTGGAAACTAATCGCCTAATTCAATTACTAAATCTATTTTAATTAGTTACCAAAAATCATATATTTATTATATAATATACTAATCTTAGTACTAGTGATATTAGAAATAGATCAATAATATTCGTAATATAAGCAATATTATTGCTTAAGAAAATAAACTTTAATGACAAGATCAATATCAAAATATTTATTCATTTATTTATTTATTTATTTTATATATCATTTCATTAACAACATAAGTAGTTTAAGTTATGTTTCTATTATTTTTAGCTAAAGCATAAATTACGGAATATTTATTATCATCAATAATAGCACCAAAAATATTTATAATATCAATAATACTAATAACAATAATAATAACAATAATAATAATAACAATTTAATAATAATAAATTTTCGAAAATAGATTATATTCCATCACATTAAGAATTATGCTAATTGTCTTATATTTATATACATATAACAACTAAAAACATCAAAACTCGCGGAATGAGAATCACTTACCTCAAGCTCGTTTTTGAACGTTTTTCCAGATTTTTGTTCAAATTCTTGAACTGAGTTTGTCCGAACATTTACCAATTGGTTCTTGGGTTGGTTCTACTTCTAATGAGATGTAAATGAGTTCTGAAAAGTTTGGAGGAATTTGAAGTTCGTTTGTTTAGCCATCCGAGTCTGTTTGTGTATATTATATATATAAGATAGTGTAGTTTCCGCTCGCGTTGCTCCCTCAATTTCGAAACAAATTGCTCTGGCTTGTTGCTCATTTCATTCCTTGTTTGATTATCATAAATACAAGGATTATCTGTCTGTTTCTACTGGCTTTGAAAGGATGGGGATTGACCTTTAGAGAAATTATTGAAGAAACTTCGGTTCATCAATCTTAAGAAGATCACAACCATCAAAAAAGAATTAAAGGCGTCTCCTGCAAGTTGCAAACATGTATATATATATATATTATATTAGTTAGATTTTATTTTAGGTTTAAGATATATCTAAATAAAAAAAATAAAGATAAGATAATGAATTTATAACCGTATAAGGAGGGAATAAAATATAATTTGTGAAAAAAATCAATTTTGTGGGTTTAAGTGATACGTATATTAAATACTGATTTAGTAATATTTTTAGATGAGAGTTCCATATTCGCGTTATTAAATATTCTAAACTATAGTATACAGAATTTCTATTAAAGATTTGTATATATGTGTTTGAATTTTCGCTTTTTTTTTTGAACTTAACCGCGCGTCCAGGGAGATTATTTGAATCAAATTGATACGTAAGAAAAACAAAAAAAAAAAAAAAATGCAAGTTAGTTAGGATGTATAAAAATATAAAAATAAAAAGAAGATGATGAAATTTATAACTAATAAATATGTAAGGAGTGAGAAAAATATAAATTTATGAAAAAAATTAATTTTACGGGTTTAAGTAATACGTATGTTAAATACTGATTTGGTAATATTTTTAGATGAAAATTTCCATATTCTCCTTATTAAATATTATGAATACTATAGTATATAGAATTTCTATTAAAGATATCTATATATGTGTTTGAATTTTCGCTTTTTCTTAATCTTAACCGCGTCCAGAGGAGGAGTTCAATTTGAAAATTGAAGACGTAAAACGTAACAAAACAAAACAAAGGAAAAAAAATGCAAATGAGTTAGGATGTATGAAAATATAAAAATAAAAGAGATGATAAATTTATAACCAATAAATATGTAAGGAGTGGAAAATATAAATTGGTGAAAAAATTAATTTTGTGGATCTAAATGACACGTATGATAAATACTGATTTGATAATATTTTTGGATAAAAATTTACATATTAACGATATTAAATATTCTGAATATGATAGTATATATAGAATCTTTAGTTTAATACTTTTACTTTTCTGTTTTTATACCTGCTATCGTAAATTATATTTTATTTGTTTAAAAGTTTCGTTTCGTGGTATTTTGATAAATTAATAATTATATTGCCTTAATTTGACTTTATTATAAATCTTTAAGATTTGAAATTACATATGAAATCATTTCTATTTATAAATTTATTCTAGACTTTTTATTAGATTAGAAATTTAATTTTAATTTTATATTTGTTACTCAGTTCTTTTTACTAATTATAAATTACTGGATTATATCAGACTTTTAGTTTTTATAGACTCAGAATTATTTAACTTGAATGTTTTAATATATATATATATATTTTACATTAAAACTTAAGTTCGTAAATATTAAATAGTTTTCTTTATTCTTTATTATGAACTTTTATAGTCTTAGTAATAAAGATTCTTTATTCTAATTTGTTCATACTTAAAAATTTAAATCGCGAAAAATTTGGAGTGATTTCTAATATTTTTGTTATAGTTCTTTTATGATTCTACATTTTATTTTATATATTTATTATAACCGGGTTATGTAAAATCAAGGGATTACACTCTCCCCCCCTTAGAAAAGTTTCGTCCTCGAAACTTGTAGAGGTTTGTTTAAATTTCTAAAGAATCTGGTACTTATACTTCCTTCTATTATGATTTTTATTTCTTTCTTATAGTCTTTTATATTTCTGTAATACTAGTCAAATATCGTTTTTAAAGATCGAGAATAAAAACTGCATAATTATTTGAAAAACCTATTGATTCATATATTCACTTAAATGGTCGAGGTATCTCTTTAATACCTATATATTCTATGATCAAATAATTAGTCTAGTCTGAGAGCTTTACTTATAGCGAACGAGCCATAAGTTAATCGATTTAAATTACTCTATACAATAAGGCTTATTATCGCCTTTGTATTGATAATCTAACCCAACTCATTCTCATTATCAGGTCTTCTATTTGTTTCTCATTTGTATGTTATTTCAGCCACTCATAGTAAAATAAAGACTAAAGCTTCTTCTAGGTTCTATTGATATGTCTACTACACTTCCATATCATCGTTTATAATTCCATTCTCATCAACGTTCCATATCATTTAGTAGTTCCTTTCTTAGTACAAACAACTTTGATACTAAGATATTACAGTAAGTCGTATAAATCTCTCATCGGGAAATCCTTACTATATTCCCAATGTTTAGTAGAATTCCATCACTATAGCTTCATCTAACTCTTCAAATTGGAATGATTTGTAGCGTCACTTTGTCTTCTGAGAACAATGTGTGGAAATGTGTCCAGATTCCTTACATATAAAACATATTCTTCGTGTTCTTTCCGGACATTTATTAGCTATATGCCCAACATTACCACAGTAATAACACTTATGTTGTAGTTGAGGGCATTTTCTTGGATATGAGGTCCTTTACACTTCCAGCAAACAAGTTTATTTTTCTTCAATACCTTTATTTCATCCTTTTGAAGTGGCTCAGAACTTTTCACCTTTTTGGATGCAGTACTTGTTTCTGAACGGTCATACATTTCCTTTGTAGATGTTTGTTTCCTTTTCTCAAGCCATCTACTTCATTTCTCCTTTCATACTCCAAGATCCGTGCTTTTTCAACAAGGGTATCGAAGTCAGGAAGTTCAAATTCAACCAATCTCCTCTGAAGGTATGGTTCTAATCCAGCCATGAAAAATTGCTTTTTCTTCTCTTTACTGTCTTTATAAGTGTCTGGTGCAAATTGAAACAATCGATTAAACTTTTGTTCATATTCATCAATAGTCTTATCATCCTGGGTCAATTCCATCAATTCGGTGTTGTACTTTGTCTCCATGTTGCTCATGACGTTCTTCTCATGTGAAACATCTTGTTGTTCAGTTTTGGTTGTCAACTTGTTGATTTCAGACATTTGTTCGTTTCTTACTTTAGTAGCTCTTGTCCTTGAGCTTGTATCCTATATTCATCACAATATAATTCTCTATTAAAATCTCCAAAACTTCACTAATATATCCAAGTATACTTAAATCTTTCTACTCATGAATGTCATATAATAATCTCCAAGTGAAATTTATATCATCATTGATTTATTTCCAAGGTTCAGTTTGCAAGCAACCATTGTTATGCATGCCAATTCGCATAAACAAATCCTTTGTTAATTTTTGGTGCTTAAATCAAACAAACTACCTTTTCCAACTTCTTATTGCACCATTTATGGATTCAAACATAAGGACTTCTTTTCTTAGTTCACAGATCCAATTTAGGTTATGTCTTGTTACCAAAACTATGACCTTGTTCATGTAGTAATGATTGATTTCTGATACTATTTCTTTACCAAATTCCAATTTTCTTAGAACCTTATGAATGTATCAGAATCATATAATATCCTTCTTACGTCAACTGATAATATCCAATATAGGAGAAAGTTCCTTCTTTCATTCACCTTCCTAATAATACAACCAAAGATATTACTGTTTTTTACTAATGTTTTGTGTTGTACTATCTATAGTTGTTGTATCTCTTTGTTATTTCCAATTCATCTAATAGAGGGTGGGGTATGTAGTTTTGTCATCAGAAATAACTGACCTAGAAGCTTGTGGTTTGGCTTCCATTATAAGATTATACTGTCCTTGGTCATAAGACAGAAGACAAGACATCACATTTATATGGACAACAAGTGCCCATATAATACTTGTAATATATAACTATATATAGTCTAAATGTCTACATCTTTTAGTTTGTAAACTTAATTTATCTACCCAGGTTCTACCCAATCTCACATTTGGTAGGTTACTCCTATCTCTGACAACCTAAAGCTCTGATACCAAACTCTGTCGCCCCAAAATAGGGCCTAGTAGTATCATCCTATAGTCATCATACCACGTGTGCACCCGTAATATGAGAACCGTCTTGCAAGTCAGATATTACAAGACTCTATTTATAATTGTTACATGTAATGTAGTCATACCAATATATTATATAAATACTAAGGATTCCGATTTTCCTTAGTTTGCCAGAACCGCAGAGAATCGGTATCCCCTACCAAATAATGAAATTGAGATTAAACCTATAAAATACAAGATCTTAATCAATTATACCATTTATCTAATTTGTTCTTTGAGACCAATATAATCTATGAAACTATCTTCAGCAAGGTCTTTTGATGTAGCACTCTTCACTCATGCTTAACCCAATCCCAGCTAACGTTATACCTGCACAAAGACTGTTGGAGGGTGAGCAAAACCACACGCTCAGTGAGATGACCTGACCAGACCACATATCAAACAATGGAAATCAAGTTTACTTAGCAAACATATGTAATGCCACAATCAAGCATATGAACAATACAAGCCTGGAGAATCCGGAGTCCAAAGCAGGATGGAGATTTACCCCTCTCATCAGGGTTGAAGGAACCAGTAGTACATAGTCTATCCAGAAGAAGCCAAGCATACAGGGAATCTACGATTTCTCGTATTAGGGTTATCACTTTTAATATGATAGCTTAACAAACCATCCCATGTACATACCTTTAGCAACTCCCTAAGCATTAGTCATCCAACAATACCATAAGCGGCGTCCTTCATTTACCACTTAGTTCTTATGGTACCAACAGAATCAAAGGTAACCTTGCGTTGATCTAATAGCCTTTAGCCTAGGTCAACCAAGCATTATCAGAGTCCCGGATGGCCAATACGTAATAGACTACTACGCTTTTAGAGATGCAAATATGCAATATATGCGATGCATGCCCATTTCATTTTATGGTACCAATAGTTTTTAGTCAGGTTCAGGCGATAATACAATTACAGACAAACATCAACATGCTCCATACAATTGTCATCATACAAAGAAATTGTTAATTATAATAAGATGTTTTGGCAATCATACATACACCAAGCAGCATGCAATTTACCCAAACCCACATGTAATTCAGTTTGATATGTTATTATCAATGCAACTAACTACAAGCACAAACAATATGATAAGGTCAAAGTCCCTCACCTGTGGTCCTCGCTATATTGCTGTAATAAGCTACTGGTAGTCCGAGAACGATTTATATTCCTATGGAATGAAATAACAGATATTTATTATTTTACTAATCTATTCTTCTATTAGTTCCGAAGATAAGATATTTGAAATATCATATTCAGGATTAGTTTTGGTATAACTTATACTATTATTTACACTAATTCTAATATTAGACATATTTTAGAAATTACGTACTCTTTCTTTTTATGGTCTTACTTACATATTAATCTAAGCTGAGTTAATTGGAAACTAATCGCCTAATTCAATTACTAAATCTATTTTAATTAGTTACCAAAAATCATATATTTTATTTATATAATATACTAATCTTAGTATTAGTGATATTAGAAATAGATCAATAATATTCGTAATATAAGCAATATTATTGCTTAAGAAAATAAACTTTAATGACAAGATCAATATCAAAATATTTATTCATTTATTTATTTATTTATTTGTATATATCATTTCATTAACAACATAAGTAGTTTAAGTTATGTTTCTATTATTTTTAGCTAAAGCATAAATTACGGAATATTTATTATCATCAATAATAGCATCAAAAATATTTATAATATCAATAATACTAATAACAATAATAATAACAATAATAATAATAACAATTATAATAATAATAAATTTCCGAAAATAGATTATATTCCATCACATTAAGAATTATGCTAATTGTCTTATATTTATATACATATAACAACTAAAAACATCAAAACTCGCGGAATGAGAATCACTTACCTCAAGCTCGTTTTTGAACGTTTTTCCAGATTTTTGTTCAAATTCTTGAACTGAGTTTGTCCGAACATTTACCAATCGGTTCTTAGGTTGGTTCTACTTCTAATGAGATGTAAATGAGTTCTGAAAAGTTTGGAGGAATTTGAAGTTCGTTTGTTTAGCCATCCGAGTCTGTTTGTGTATATATATATATAAGATAGTGTAGTTTCCGCTCGCGTTGCTCCCTCAATTTCGAAACAAATTGCTCTGGCTTGTTGCTCATTTCATTCCTTGTTTGATTATCATAAATACAAGGATTATCTGTCCTGTTTCTACTGGCTTTGGAAAGGATGGGGATTGACCTTTAGACAACTTATTGAAGAAACTTCGGTTCATCAATCTTAAGAAGATCACAACCATCAAAAAAGAATTAAAGGCGTCTCCTGCAAGTTGCAAACATGTATATATATATATATTATATTAGTTAGATTTTATTTTAGGTTTAAGATATATCTAAATAAAAAAAAATAAAGATAAGATAATGAATTTATAACCGTATAAGGAGGGAATAAAATATAAATTTGTGAAAAAAATTAATTTTGCGGGTTTAAGTGATATGTATATTAAATACTGATTTAGTAATATTTTTAGATGAGGAGTTCCATATTCGTGTTATTAAATATTCTAAATACTATAGTATACACAGAATTTCTATTAAAGATTGGTATATATGTGTTTGAATTTTCGCTTTTTCTTTTTAACTTAACCGCGTCGTCCAGGGGAGACTTCTTATTTGAACTCAAATTGATACGTAAGACAAAAACAAAGGAAAAAAAATGCAAGTTAGTTAGGATGTATAAAAATATAAAAATAAAAAGAAGATGATAAATTTATAATTAATAAATATGTAAGGAGTGAGAAAAATATAAATTTATGAAAAAAATTAATTTTACGGGTTTAAGTAATACGTATGTTAAATACTGATTTGGTAATATTTTTAGATGAAAATTTTCATATTCTCCTTATTAAATATTATGAATACTATAGTATATATAGAATTTCTATTAAAGATATCTATATATGTGTTTGAATTTTAGCTTTTTCTTAAATCTTAACCGCGTCCAGAGGAGGAGTTCACATTTGAGAGTGAATTGAAGACGTAAAACGTAACAAAACAAAACAAAGGAAAAAAAATGCAAATGAGTTAGGATGTTTGAAAATATAAAAACTAAAAGGAGATGATAAATTTATAATTAATAAATATATAAGGAGTAGGAGAAAAATATAAATTGGTGAAAAAATTAAATTTTATGGATCTAAATGATATGTATAATAAATACTGATTTGATAATATTTTTAAATAAACACTTACATATTAATGATATTAAGTATTCTGAATATGATAGTATATATAGAATCTTTGGTTTAATACTTTTACTTTTTTGTTTTTATACCTGCTATCGTAAATTATATTTTATTTATTTAAAAGTTTCGTTTCGTGGTATTTTGATAAATTAATAATTATATTGCTCTTAATTCGACTTTATTATAAATCTTTAAGATTTGAAATTACATATGAAATCATTTCTATTTATAAATTTATTCTAAACTTTTTTTTTATTAGATTAGAAATTTAATTTTAATTTTATATTTGTTACTCAGTTCTTTTTACTAATTATAAATTACTGGATTATATCAGACTTTTAGTTTTTATAGACTCAAAATTATTTAACTTGAATGTTTTAATATATATATATATTTTTTTATATTAAAACTTAAGTTCGTAAATATTAAATAGTTTTCTTTATTCTTTATTATGAACTTTTATAGTCTTAGTAATAAAGATTCTTTATTCTAATTTGTTCATACTTAAAAATTTAAATCGCGAAAAATTTAGAGTGATTTCTAATATTTTTGTTATAGTTCTTTTATGATTCTACATTTTATTTTAATATATTTATTATAACCGGGTTATGTAAAATCCAGGGTATTACAAGTAGTGTGCTTCCTTCAACAACTCCCTCTTGAGTTCTCCTTGCACTGGCACACACAATCTCCCTTTGTACTTAAGGATACCTTCATCATCCACATAAAACTCTGGTGCTCGACCCATCTCCAATTTCCTCTTTATATCCAAGATACTCTGATCATCTGTTTGAGCTGTCATGATTCTATCCACAAGAGTAGGTTGAATTCTCATATTAGCCAATCTTTCACCTACCTGTCTTGTGACTATTTCCAACTCAAGCTTCCTTATATCATCAATGAGATAACATTCCGTCGTGATCAAAGCTGTAAGATTCTCTATTCTCTTTCTACTCGAGGCGTTAGCTACCACATTCACCTTTCCTGGATGATACTGAATATCAATATCATAATCCTTTATTAGTTCCAACCATCTTCTCTATCTCATGTTCAACTCTTTCTAGGTAAAGATGTACTTTAAACTTTTGTGATTCGTATACACTCTACATCCTTCCCTATATAGGTAGTGTCTCTACAGCTTCAAAGCATGCACAATTGCTACTAGTTCCAGATCATGAGTAGGATAATTCCACTCATAGGGCCTTAACTGTCTGGAAGCATATGCTATAACCCTGCCTCTCTACATCAGCACATATCCTAAACCTTGTATAGATGCGTCACTATAAATAGCATACTCCTCACCACTCACAGGTAAGGCTGGCACTGGAGCAGATATTAACTTATTCTTCAACAACTGAAAACTAGTTTCACAGCTTTCACTCCCCTCATGCTTCACTCCCTTCTATGTCAACCGGGTCAAAGGACTGGCAATTTTGGAAAAATCTTCCACAAATCTTCTTTAATATCCTGCCATTCCTAGAAAACTTCTGATTTTTGTCACAGTCTAGGGTCTTAGTCATTCAACAATTACTTTGACTTTCTCAGGATCCAGTAATATCCCACTACCGTCAATAACATGTCTTAAGAAAGACACCTGTTCCAACCAGAACTCACATTTTGAAAACTTCGCATATAACTTCTCTTCCTTCAATCTGGTCAAAACTAATCTCAGATGTTCCTCGCCCTCCTCTTTAGTCCTTGAATACTTCAACACGTCATCAATGAAGACTACCATAAACATATCAAGATACTCCTTAAGACTCTGTTCATCAAATCCATAAATACTGCTAGTGCATCTGTGAGTCCAAAAGGCATGAAACAAATTCATAATGTTCATACCTTGTTTTGAAAGTTGTCTTCTGAATATCTTCAGCTTTCACTCTTAACTGATGATATCCAGACCTCAAGTCTATCTTTGAGAACACTGAATCTCTTGCTAACTGATAAATAGATCATCAATTCGTGGCAAAGGATACTTGTTCTTGACTGTCACCTGATTTAACTCTCTGAGTCGATGCGCAGTCTCATACTGCCATCCTTCTTCTTGACAAGCAGAATTGGAGCTCCCCAAGGTGAAACACTAGGTCTAATGAACTTCTTCTTCAACAAATCATCCAACTGCACTTTAAGCTCAACAAGTTCTGTAGGAGCCATTCGATAAGGAGCTTTTGATTTTAGTGTAGTACTGGGTATCAAGTCAATACCAAACTCCACTTCCCACTCTGGTAGTAATCCAGGCAGATCCTTTGGAAAAACTTTTGGATACTCACATACAATTCGGAACATCCGACAACACTATCTCCTTCTTATCTTCTTTCACCATAGCATCCAAAATTGATCCTCCCCACAATTCATAGATAGGTGGAACTGAAGGTCTTTGCACTACCAACTTATAAACAAACTGGTCACTATCGGGCAAACTGAACTCTTGTCACGCCCCGAAGGGTACCCTAAACGTGGTAGTCCACGGTACACAATATTAAAGCCTAAGAATGACCACCTCAGTCATGCGAAAGCTTCCATACTATGTACAAGGCGTCTAACACAAGGAGGAGACTCATTGGAGTAATACATTTTACGTTGATATAGCTTGAGTAACAATGTAAAGGAAATACAAATTTACTATACTTCAGATGCAAATCATTATACTTCATAATACAAATCATTAAACTTCAATTACACTTCATCAAAAGATTCTACTACGTAAAACTATTACAAGGCAAATAATAAAACTAGCTGGTAACTTCAAACATTCGTGTTCTTTGCCGAAATCCTAGGGTCATTCCCGGCTCCAACCAATTCGATCCCCACTTTGCATTCCTAAAATAACCTGCTCATTTAAACAACTATTGGGGTATAAGCTACACTAGCTTAGTGAGAATTCTCTTAGTTCTGTACCATAACAAACAAGTTATTAATCAATCTTATGCTATGCATGAACAAACACGTGAGTAAGCAATTATGCATGGGTATCCGGAACCCACACACAGAACGGATTTACGCCCTCCGTATCTTGGGTTAGGAATGGTATTGAGTCTACACGACCGCATCTAGTCCCCAAGCCCTCGGCTCTTAGCACTCGACTCGGCTAGGCTCATCCAAGAACGCATCCACATGCGCCTTAGTACCCCTGAATGAGCTCTGGCACCGGGCTCGTTATCCAAACGAGTCATCACGGACCATACCGATCGACCTGCTTAGGAGTAGCATGCTACCAAATGCAATATGTCCGATGCGATGCATGACCAATTTAATTTTTGCTTAGGTAAAAAATATTTATACATTCTTTAAAGTGACCAACCAATATCACACATATAACAGGGATAATATGAACGGTGCAGTTATCCAATCAAATCATGGTTTCGATATGCTTTAGTATTCTTTGGCATACATTCATCACAGCCTCATCATATATCCCATCCCCATTCATATCGATTTTTATCTTGTTCTTATAATCTAATGCAACTAACTACAAGCACAATCAAGGTAACAAAACAAGGAGAAAACTCACTCGGCCATTCGATCACCAGTCTTTTAGTAATAGTAGTCCGGTAGTAGAGAATCGTCGAATTCGGGATCACCTAACAAGGAAGAAATACTCTAATAAGTATTTCAACTCAAACTAATTTAAACGATTTTATACGAACTATCAAATTCGTAATTCTCGTCCTGAGCAGGAATTCCAACTTAAAACGGCCATAACTTGGTCATTTTAACTCGGAATCTCGCAAATTATATATCGATTTCTATTTACTTCGAAAGATCTATCTTATTATAATATTATATTTAAGTTTTGAAAACATTTAGGTCTCGGAACAGAGGGATCAGATCTGATCAGTAACGGTTTCCGATTCCAAAAAATAGTTTTGTAAATGTTTGTAATGTTTTTGTTATATGAATTAGCCATACATGTAATATGAGTTATTTCCTAACATGAATGGCATGAAATGAGTTTCATGTATGCATGGTCTTGATGATTTTTGGTGAAAGAAAATTTTGGAACTCTTTATTTTGCGAGACTTCAACTATAACTACTTTTTGAAAAATCTAGTTTTCTAACTTTGATCATTTCCATTTGTTTTGGATTTATTACTTAAGAAAATATAATTATTTTTGTTAAAATTGAGTCTTCATTATATATATTACTTATGACCTTCATTTCTACATAAAAATTTCCATTTTACACTTTGTAAATATGTTTTCCAATATGATTTACTCAAAAATCCGAATTTTAGAAAATCCACTTTTTGAATAATTCATTTGGGGAAAACATGTTTGAAGCATTAAAATTTAAGGCTTTACTATATCAATTACCTAAGGACTTCATTTAACACATAAAACTTGCAATTTGAGCTCAAATACTAAGTGATTACTTATGCGTCATCTCAAATTACGAATTTGACAATTGAACACTAACTCAAAATTTTTTTATTTTAATTCCATTACTTGTTTAACACCTTACTCATGCCTAAATTCATTTTAACTTGTAAAAATCATTACTTAATGATATCTATTACCTATATACTTCATTTTTCACATAAAACATGAGTTTTGGAGTTGATAAATGGGTTCTAAAAATTGGTCTTGGTTGGGATCCAAATTTACAAATTCATTTTTGGTTATATCTTTTGATAAAATCTATCTAAGCCCATGAAAATCCATTCCTTACATATCATATCTTATGAGCCTTTCATTTCTTAAATAAAAACTTCATTTTTGAGTTGGAAAACATGTTTTTAAAATAGGCCTTGGCCAAAATCCGAAAATAGAATTTTTATTTTGAAAATAACTTTTGAAAATCACATTAGATTCTTGTAAAAAGAAGTCTTGATGATATTCATATATTAAGCCTTCATTTTCTTAAGAAAAAATTACACTTTGACACTTGGAAAGTGGTTTTTAAATATTGGTCTTGCCAAAATACGAATTTCACAAATTTTGTTCAAGTTCAAATCTAAGAGCTACACATAATATGAACATACACTTAGATGAAACCCATGAAAACAAACTTTAAACTCATACATCTAAACTTTGCTCATCAAAATTACTCATTTATGTTATCTATACCCTAAGCCCTTCATTTTAAATGAAAAATACACATTTTGAAGTTGAAAAACCACTTTTCTAACTATGGTTCCATTTTCATCCGAATTTTCAAAATTGATTTTTGTTGAAAACAAAATAGATCTTGGGTTTCCTACAACTTTCCTACCATCATCAAGCTATAGCAAGTTGTTCATGAACATAAACAAAGATCTAATGCATCTACGAACTCAAAACTTTAGATCTAGTTTTCTAAACTAGTTTTACATGCATGAATCACTAAGATAGACATATGGATGCTAGATCTATGCATATATCATAAGAAATAACAAATATAACAACTTAAATAACAAGATCTATGGCATAAACAAAAATCAAAACTATAAAAAGTTAGATCTACAATAGATATCAACTTTAAACAAGAAAATAATTGAAATACAAGATAATAAAAGTAGAGAAATGAGAGTTTCATTTTTGGCATCATCACTAACCTTTCAAGCTTATGGAAGGTCATTTGATGCATGAAACCTTCATTACACTTTACCGATATCACCTATGGAGCTTTGGGAAGAAGATTTGCTTAGAAATCTTTAAGAAATAGGTGTGGAAGCCATGGAAGAAAAGGGGGCAGCTTGTTTTTCATGGAGGAACAAGAGGAAATGAAGAAGAAAGAGAGGAAAAATGAGAGAGAAAGACTAAAGAATGAAAGAGGGAAAGTGAATAAATGAAGGAGAGGAGAAAATGAGTGTTTTAATTGAATAAATGAGAGAAAAAAAAATAAAACAAGGGCAGCCAATTTGGACATGCTGCACGTGAATTAGCAAGAGGGAGGAGAGAGAAATTTGTTTGAATTTTGACTTGAAATTGATTTGTGTAATAAATGTATTATGTAGCTTTCTTAAGAAGGAGTTGAATATAATTAAATTAGTCAAAATGGAGTAAATAAAGGACAATGGCAGCCATAAAGAAGAGGAAAAATCTGCCATGAAGTATGGAATATTGTGTAGAAAGATTGAATTGAAAAGGAAGTGATATGTGTAAGGTGTACTTGAAGGTTGGTTGTAAATGTACTTTTTTAATAAAATAAAACAAAATAAAATAAAATTAGAAAATTTATTCCAAATATTTGTAGCATATTTTTCATAATTAAAATTAAATAATTATTTGAATTATTTTAGTATTTTAACAATTATGTTACCAGTATGATCAAAATACACGAATATGGGCTATAAATAATATTTTTATAACCCGAAAAATTATAAAAAAATTATTTTATGAAAATAAAAATATTTTAAAAATATTTTCCAATTATTAAATTAATTTATTTATTTTTAGTATCGGGTCTTAAACAGAATCTGATCCCGTAAAGACCCGAAACGAACTAAATTTTAGAAAAACAAAATTTTCTATAGCATATAAAATATTTATCTAAAAATATAAGGCTTTATAAGAATAATAAAATTTTGTAATGAAATAAAAATGAATAGTGACAAAGATTAATCAATTACCGGTAATGATGGAAATACGATAAAAAGATTATAACTGTAATTTTTATAACCCGAAAAATATATAACTGATATATTTGAAAATCTTATGAAATTACGAGTCTAACGGTACTATTGGTTTATTTTTGATATCTCGAACCCCAGGACGCCCTTTTCGAAGTCTGTCCGAACGGGTTCGAAATAGGTCAAAAATTTACCAATCTGATATTTATAAACAAACTTATATTACTATGAGCTATTCTACATATTTAAACTACATCTCGACCTCTAGGATTAGGGCACTAGATTGCCGGACTTACACTATTGTATTCCGGTTAGAGTTTTCGGGTGATTTTCCAGTTTAGACCTTTGCCAATTTGGAAACTGATATTTATGTTCATACAACATATTTAATTCGAGAATTTTATTTTAAATTTTATTTTTGTAAGTATTTATTATCTTTTAACATTTTCGGAATTTTTGAATTGGGTTTCATTTTCGAAAATTAATCGTTATCTACTTTTTAATAATTTGTTTTTCGGCTTTATATTACCCGTTTTTATAAGTCGGAGTTAAATATGGAATTTTTTGTACGTCGTGGTTTTGAATTTGAAGACCACTGTGTTCTTATTTTATTTTTAAATATTTTTATTTTCTCAAGATTAAGAAGTTTCTGAATTCGTTCGTGTTTTTGGACTAGTTGAAATTCGGTTTTAATTTGGTGTGATTTTTAGGGTTTATTTTCGAAGTTCATCTTCAAATTATTTACTGAAATTTTCCGGGGCTTATATCCTCCCCACCTTAAGGAAAGTTTTGTCCGCAAAACTTGTTACATGTATATCGTTTGTCAAGAAAAGATTATGAATTTTGAGTTATATTTTCTAGCACCGGTTTGTGCTTCGGTTTGTATTATTTATGAACTTCGCATGATAGACATTTTACGAAATATAGCACATACAAATAAATAAGATTTGGCTTAGCGATTCTAACCTTCACTTACACAACTCTTTTGGAAAACGACACGGACTTGACTCGAGACCACAGACGACTCGACTCGACCGACACTAGACAACTCATGAAAACTAAATATGGTCTATATGAATGGATGGTAATGCCTTTTGGATTAACAAACGCGCCTAGCACGTTTATGCGATTAATGAACCATGTTCTTCGTGCTTTTATTGGAGAGTTTGTTGTTGTTTACTTTGATGACATCTTAGTTTACAACAAAACATTGGATGAACATGTTCAGCATTTATAATCTGTTTTCACTGTCCTGAGAGAAGTCAAATTGTATGCCAATTTAAAAAAGTGTACCTTTTGCACGGAAACTGTTGTTTTTCTTGGATTTGTTGTAGGTGCACATGGGATTTCCGTTGATGAAGACAAGGTGAAGGCAATTCGAGAATGGCTAACACCAAGGAATGCAAGTGAGGTAAGAAGCTTTCATGGTTTAGCAAGTTTTTATAGGAGATTTGTGAAAGACTTTAGTTCTATAGCTTCTCCTTTAAACGATCTTGTTAAAAGGCTAATTTATCAGTTAATTGTCATTTTTAATTTCTTTGTCAGTTACAGTTAGTTACTTATTTTTTCCAGTTACATGTCTTTAATTTCTTTGTCAGTTATATGTCTTTAATTTCTTTGTCAGTTACAGTCAGCTACTTATTTTTGTCAGTTACATATCTTTAATTTCTTTGTATGTAAAAGACTATATATTAAGCCTTGGTTATGAGAATTAGAAAGGTTTTAGTTGATTTCTATTTTGGTGAGTTCATGTGAGAGAGTTCTCTCTTGTAATTGACAGGATTGTCAATACATGTTATGAATATTGAGAATTATAATTTTCTTTATTCTTCTTGCTGATTGAATTTTTATATTCTTTTAGCAATTCGTGAGAGTTTTTACAAATCGTGAGTTATATCGATTTGTGATTCCATTCACAAACCAGTTTGATTTTTGTTAGTCGTGGCACCTATCGACTAATAATATCATCCATATCATTTATTTCTATTTTCCTTTAAAATCAGAAAACCCAAAAAGATTGTAAAAAAAATTGTTAACCCCCTTGGGTTCTTATCATTTGGTATCAGAGCCTATATGAATGGAAACAACTACTTGTACTCACAGGCGGTGATGCGAAAAAGATTTATCCCTGGTCACTATTATAGGGATTTACATAGAAAATTACAAGGTTTGACACAAGGGTCAAGAAGTGTAGAGGATTATTACAAGGAAATGGAAGTAGCTATGATCCAGGCTGATGTGAAAGAGGATGATGAAGCTACGATGGCTAGATTTCTCAATGGATTAAACCGTGAGATTGCTAATGTGGTAGAACTCCATCCTTATCTTGATATTGAGGAGTTGTTACACAATGCCACAAAAGTGGAGCAACAATTAAAGTTTAAAGGGTCTTCTCGATTTGGTTCTACTTCTAATTCTTCATGGAAGTCCACTTGGAAGAAGAACAATTCAGATTTGAAGTCCAAGGAGGATTCCAAGGCCAAAAGTCCTGTTACTCCATACAAAGGTAAATCTGAAACTAGGACTTATGGTAAATCTCGTGATATTCAATGTTTCAAGTGTAAAGGATTTGGACATATTGCTTCTCAATGTCCGAATCAAAGGGCTATGGTTATTTTGGATAATGGCGATGTTGAAAGTGTGAGTTCAGAAGATGATCCCATCAAAACACCACCAATACCCTTCCCGGAAGCATCACATTCTATTTCAAAAACTTTCTCAAAATTAGGTAAAACAAGTAATGGTGCATTTGTCAATTTATCTTTCAAATCATTAAAAGCTTTTTCATGCACTTCTGTCCACCTAAACTCACAATTCTTTTTAACAAGATTGTTAAAATCTGTGAAACATCCAAAGCCCTACAGATTACAATGGTTGAATGAATGTGGGAGATCAAGGTGACAAAACAGGTTCTTATTTCCTTTTCTATAGGAAATTATCATGATGAAGTTTTGTGTGACATAGTTCCCATGCAGGCTAGTCACTTACTGCTAGGCCGACCTTGGCAGTTTGATAGGAAAGTGACATATGATGGGTACAAGAACCAATATTCTTTTGTTCTAAATAAAAGAACTGTGATTCTCACTCCTCAGAAACCATGGGAAGCATGTGAAGATCAAGTGAGGGTAGCGAGAGAGTTTCGAGAGACACACATGAGTGAACAAGATAAGAGTGGCAAGGAGAGAAAAAGTGAGAAACAAGCACTTGTGAGTTATGATAGAGGAGAGTTAAACACATGAGTGGAGAGGAAGTTGAAGTTGCAAGAAAAAGTGAGGTTAAAAGTGCAATCATGGCAAGGAAACAACTACTTGTACTCATGTAAGGAAGTTTTTTTACTACTTCTGACCTTAACTCTTCGATGCCAAGTGTAGTGGTTTCTCTTTTGCAGGAGTATGAGGATTTATTTCCTGAAGAAGTTACAAGGGGATTGCCTCCACTAAGGGGGATTGAGCACCAAATTGACTTTATTCCAAGTGCTTCTATTCCTAACCGGCCAGCTTATAGGGCCAATCCCGAGGAGACAAAGGAGATTCAAAGGCAAACTTTCTCAAAATTAGGTAAAACAAGTAATGGTGCATTTGTCAATTTATCTTTCAAATCATTAAAAGCTTTTTCATGCACTTCTGTCCACCTAAACTCACAATTCTTTTTAACAAGATTGTTTAAAGGAGAAGCTATAGAACTAAAGTCTTTCACAAATCTCCTATAAAAACTTGCTAAACCATGAAAGCTTCTTACCTCACTTGCATTCGTTGGTGTTGGCCATTCTCGAGAACCCAAAGGGGTTAACAATTTTTTTTACAATCTTTTTGGGTTTTCTGATTTTAAAGGAAAACAGAAATAAATGATATGGATGATATTATTAGTCGATAGGTGCCACGACTAACAAAAATCAAACTGGTTTGTGAATGGAATCACAAATCGATATAACTCACGATTTGTAAAAACTCTCACGAATTGCTAAAGGAATATAAAAATTCAATTAGCAAGAAGAATAAAGAAAATTATAATTCTCAATATTCATAACATGTATTGACAATCCTGTCAATTACAAGAGAGAACTCTCTCACATGAACTCACCAAAATAGAAATCAACTAAAACCTTTCTAATTCTCATAACCAAGGCTTAATATATAGTCTTTTACATACAAAGAAATTAAAGATATGTAACTGACAAAAATAAGTAGCTGACTATAACTGACAAAGAAATTAAAGACATATAACTGACAAAGAAATTAAAGACATGTAACTGGCAAAAATAAGTAACTGACTGTAACTGACAAAGAAATTAAAAATGACAATTAACTGATAAATTAGCCTTGATGCGTTCACATCATTCTCCCCTTCTTGGAAAAGATTCGACCTCGAATCTTGGCATTTAATCTAGATGGAACATCATATGGAACATGTTGAATCTCCTGAAACTTTTGGGGTGACTTTTTTTTTTTTTTGTGATGATCTGCATGGCAACAAAAACAAACTTCTCTGACAATTAGTTTTCACATGAACAAACTGCTCCTGTAAAACATCAGCACTTGTCATTGAAGCATCTTAAAATACTGGCCATTCTTTTTTATTGTATAAGTGTTCCTATAACCATCATATATGGCTCGGCGATCATGTTGCCAAGGCCTACCAAGAAGCACATGTGTGGTATCCATAAGAGTAACATCACACAACACAGTATCACAATACTTTCCTATGGATATAGGAACCTTTGCTTGCTGGTGAATATGCAGGACGTTCTTCACATTTAACCATCTTAACCCATAAGGCTTAGGATGTGGAATCACTGGAAGTTGCATCTTCTTTACAAACTCCTGTGTAACTACATTAGCACAACTGCCACTGTCAACAGTTAATTTACAAGTCTTACCCTGAATTAAGCATCTGGTATGAAACAAATTCTCCCTTTGCCCTAGGTCTTCTTTAACCTGTAAACAATTATCGACATCTGCAATTACCTCTTTTTCCTTCTCAGCCTTAATTATTAATACCTGCTTTACAGATGGTTGTTCAATCGTATCATCATCCTCCATTCCTTCTAACTCAGCAACATCTGAATTAGGCTTCACCTCAATAACTTCCACCTCTTTCACTATATTCAAGTTATCATCACTCACCACTTCAACCTTTTTCTCATCAGCAGATTTTCTAAGTTCAACCCAAACCACTTGCAACTCTTTCTTCTCCTCCTTCTGCTGATTTAACTTCTTTTCATAACTTTTAAAGAAACACTCAAAATCCTTTTCAAGTTTATTAAATGCTTGTCTAATTTCACCCAATAACAAATTTTTGTAATCTGAAGTACCATCATGATATTTTGGAGATCGTTTTTCTGGAAAATTCAGATCATTTTGTTTATAAGATTGCTCCTTTCGATAATACAAATCTTCATGAGTACGTCTATGAGATCGCTCACTTGATAATTCAAATTATCTTCAACATGCCTTGAACGACCTTTATAAAAATCCTTTCTTTGATGTTGAATCTCATCCTTATAAAAACTTTCAGGACGACTGAATCTCAACATGATTTTAGACAACACAAGCAATTCAATAACAAATCCAAGAACCCTAATTCTCCAAATCCCACAATTCAATAACAACAGAAATTTCGCAGCACAATCACAACCCCCAAATTTCCAGATCTAACAAGAAAAGTTCAACGATCTTACCAATCTGAAGCGCGTCGCACCAAAAGCTCTGATACCAAATGATAAGATCCGAAGGGGGTTAACAATTTTTTCACAATCTTTTTGGGTTTTTGATTTTAAAGGAAAACAGAAATAAATGATATGGATGATATTATTAGTCGATAGGTGCCACGACTAACAAAAATCAAACTGGTTTGTGAATGGAATCACAAATCGATATAACTCACGATTTGTAAAAACTCTCACGAATTGCTAAAGGAATATAAAATTTCAATCAGCAAGAAGAATAAAGAAAATTATAATTCTCAAAATTCATAACATGTATTGACAATCCTGTCAATTACAAGAGAGAACTCTCTCACATGAACTCACCAAAATAGAAATCAACTAAAACCTTTCTAATTCTCATAACCAAGGCTTAATATATAGTCTTTTACATACAAAGAAATTAAAGATATGTAACTGACAAAAATAAGTAGCTGACTGTAACTAACAAAGAAATTAAAGACATATAACTGACAAAGAAATTAAAGACATGTAACTGGCAAAAATAAGTAACTGACTGTAATTGACAAAGAAATTAAAAATGACAATTAACTGATAAATTAGCCTTGATGCGTTCACATCACAACACGACCTTTCATGACTCGATTACTTTGACCAATGAAGGTTGTGGATTCGCTTCTCCATTCTTATGTAGCTGTATATACAATATTGTGCTTTATGATTCATATTCCTTAAACAATATGGTCATCATCATTTTAATTTCTTATCATCATGATCATCTCGATGGGATTGAAATCAAGAGATCTCATTGCTTTATTGTATAATTATTACGTGTAAAGATCTTATGGAGTTTGGTAATTGAGGTTTGATTACTGGAGTTTTAACTTTTGTATAACGATCGTCATAGATTTTCGATCTTTCAGAGTTCTTCATTCATAAGAAGTTGTATGAGGGGTGTCGTAGGATTCATTAAATCAGTCGAGTTTTGTTTTAGTTTCCATCATTGGCTCATTCCAGCTTTCAATAGTCTCGGGCTTTCCTATTTTTAGTCTAGCCATTTAATCCAAAGGGTATTTCTAACAACCTATCTCCTTGATTCTATTGTCAGGAAAGAATATGTGGTACTCTAAGGGTATAGCACTAACCTGATACCGAGTTGCATCTTTGATCCTTGCTTCCTTCCATGGCAAAGGATTCTAGCTCTTCATCACTAGCTTCTTCATAAGCTACATATGTGTGAGGGTTGTGGACTAGATTTCCGAATGAAGATGTTGTTGAAGAACCTCGATTCCTTTTTCTTTGTTGCTTTTGTTCCTATTACATCTCCTCCTCTTCTTTCTTGGTTGATCCAGCGAAGCAACACGCAAGTTATCCCGTTCAAGGCATGTTTTAGCTAAATGTCCCGTTTTTGAGCAGAGAAAGCATGCGTTGGTCGTCTTTTTGGGGCACTTTTCAACTTTGTGACTAGGGTCCCCACAGAGGTAGCACTTGGATTGAAGTCGTGGACACCGTATAGGGTAATGCTTTCCCTTACATTTCCAACATTATATCTTATCCAAAAGTGTGTCTTCTTCCGTGTTTGGGTCATCATCCACGGGAAGTGTTCTGACATTTTGACTCGGGGTCACTGCAACATAAGACTCCATTTCCTTGTTATCTTTCTTACCTTCTCCTCTGAGCATTTTCTATTATCCGTGCTCTTTCGAGCAATCCTTGATAACTCCTGATATCAAATTCCTCCAATCGAGTCCGAAGGTCTTCTTTTAAACCATTCAGGAACACTTGTCTTTTGAGTTCCTCACTTTGTTTATACGATTCAGGAGCATATTGCAACAATCTACTGAACTCGGTTTCATATTGTTCCACATTACGATCTCCTTGTGAGATATTGAGGAAATCTGCACTGTACTGGACTCTTAAGCTCATGGGGAAATATTTATCCAAAAACTCATATTTAAACATCTCCCATGTAACTGGAGGCGTCAACTCTCTTTCCTTAGATTCCCACCATACTCGAGCATGTAAGCGAAGCATATAGGTCCCATAATTGACTCTCAAACTGTGTGGTACTTCAAAAGCATTAAAGGACCTCTCAATGTGTGCCAACCAATCCTCTGCCTCATCTGGTTTTCCAAAAACTCTGTCGAAATACTGGTTACACTTTATGAAGCATGGTAAGAGACTTTGGTGGTATTGAGGTGATGGGGGTTCATCTTGCGTCATTTCTTGCACATATGTTACAGGTGTAGACGTTGAACTGGCTTGAGTCTGTTGCATGTAGCTCTTATCTGACTAGTAAGCTGTTCAATCTCTATTGAGGCATTTTCCTCTTGATTAGGTGATTCAGGTATCGCTTGGTTCTCGGGTCCTAAAGGAGTCATGTCGGGTTCTTGTTGTGGTTGGGTATATCTCCTACAATTTTATTAAGCTCATGTGAAAATTCTAAATCTTTTATTACGTCTTAAGGTGTTAAAAGAAACTTAAAGAAACTTATCGAAAATACAGAACACGAAAATGCGAAAATAAAAACATATATAAGAAATATTGAAATTCTACTGAAATCAAAATCAATAATAGAAACTTCATAATATCAAAACGAAATACATAAAATCAAGAGAGACGTAAATCTTTCTTTACAAAAGTTCAAAGAAAGGATGCAAAACATACATTAGAATTGATTCATGAACTAGATGATAAACTACAACATCGTTTTACATTTTCAAAACATCTTTGTTCTTTTTAAAAAGTTATTTGCTCCTAACGCTCAACACGAGAGATCTATTGATATTTCTAGGAGACTGACTTCTTCCAAACAAGGGCAGCTATCCAGTTGTTAATTCTTGTGGGGGCATCTACTCACCCGGTGTCCTGGCTGTGTGCAGATGAAGCATTTTAGGGTTTTTTCCCTGGACAGTCCATAATCTTATGTTCAGAATCCCACAGAGGTAACACTTGTGCTTCAACTGTGGACACTGTCTTAGATGATGACCTTCTTTGCACTTCCAACAAGTGATCTTACGCTTCTTAAAAGGTTCATTTTAATAGTTAGGCTAGTTGTCTTATACCTTCTGACTTTGGAGCTTGAACTAGCCATAATAGAAGGAGTCTTAATTCCTTGCATTGTCACTTGGTGGGGTTCTTCCACCTGAACCGGCACATTCCTAATAAGCACTTGTTGTAAGAGGAGCTTTTGTGTATCCACCAAACACCCTAGAAGGTCTATGATTGTTGCATTGGATCTTGTGGTGGTGGAGTGTCTCTCACTTGTTGTTCCTCGGGAAGGTTAGTCGACTGTTGCATGTTCTCCTCAGGTAGTCTCCTGGAAACAAGACGAAACAGTCACATTAGCCTAATTATGCTACTCACAAGTTGCTTATGGTTTAGAAAAAGAGTTATAACTTTTTAATTTTCTTTAAACTCTTTTATTTAGAAAAACGGTGAAAGCGCGTAATTAATCCTACCCACCTAGGGGTCTTATAGGTCGAAGGGTTAATCTAGCATCTCCATTATTAGCTTGAACTAAGAGTCGGGTAAGGTCACTTACTCCTATATTTTACAGTTGCTAGAATGGATTTGATCATCTCCTTAATTATTTTCAGTCTTTCTTTCTCATATATCTATTCCTATGTTCTCCATAAGTCTCCAAGATAGGATTCAAACCCTTAATAATCATAAGTCACATCTTAAGGGTCAGGCAGCTAAATCTAGTTCTTCTTTACCTACGGGTCATCTAACACTTACCTATCCATTCCTAAGATCGTATCTTAACATTCTATTCTCCTAAAGTCTTTCCACCTATTTCCCAAAACCTTGTCGCTCTAATACCAACTAAACTGTCATGCCCCGAAGGGTACCCTAAACGTGGCAGTCCGCCATACACAATATTAAAGCCTAAGAATGAACCTCAGTCACGCGAAGGCTTCTATACTATTTACAAGGCGTCTAACACATGAGGAGACTCATCGGAGTAATACATTTTACGTTGATATAGCTTGAGTAACAATGTAAAGGATACAAATTTACTATACTTCAGATGCAAATCACTATACTTCATAATACAAATCATTAAACAATTACACTTCATCAAAAGATTCTACTACGTAAAACTATTACAAGGAAAATATAAAACTAGCTGGTAACTTCAAACATTCGTGTTCTTTGCCGAAATCCTGGGGTCATTCCCGGCTCCAATCAATTCGGTCCCCACTTTGCATTCTTGAAATAACCTGCTCATTTAAACAACTATTGGGGTATAAGCTACACTAGCTTAGTGAGAATTCTCTTAGTTTCGTACCATAACAAACAAGTTATTAATCAATCATATGCTATGCATGAACAAACACGTGAGTAAGCAATTATGCATGGGTATCCGGAACCCACACACAGAACGGATTTACGCCCTCCGTATCTTGGGTTAGGAATGGTATTGAGTCTACACGACCGCATCTAGTCCCCAAGCCCTCAGCTCTTAGCACTCGACTCTGCTAGGCTCATCTAAGAACGCATCCATATGCGCCTTAGTACCCCTGAATGAGCTCTGGCACAGGGCTCGTTATCCAAACGAGTCATCACGGACCATACCGATCGACCTGCGTAGGAGTAGCCTGCTACCAAATACAATATGTCCGATGCGATGCATGACCAATTTAATTTTTGCTTAGGTCAAAAATATTTATACATTCTTTAAAGTGACCAACCAATATCAACATATAACAGGGATAATATAAACAGTGCAGTTATCCAATCAAAACATGGTTTCGATATGCTTTAGTATTCTTTAGCATACATTCATCACAGCCTCATCATATATCCCATCCCCATTCATATCGATTTTTATCTTGTTCTTATAATCTAATGCAACTAACTACAAGCACAATCAAGGTAACAAAACAAGGAGAAAACTCACTCGACCATTGGATCACCTGTCTTTTAGTAATAATAGTCCGGTGGTAGGGAATCGTCGAATTCGGGATCACCTAACAAGGAAGAAATACTCTAATAAGTATTTCAACTCAAACTAATCCAAACGATTTTATACGAACTATCAAATTTGTAATTCTCGTCCTGAGCGGGAATTCCAATTTAAAACGGCCATAACTTGGTCATTTTAACTCGGAATCTCGCAAATTATATATCGATTTCTATCTACTTCGAAAGATCTATCTAATTCTAATATTATATTTAAGTTTTGAAAACATTTAGGTCTCAGAAAAGAGGGATCAGATCTGATCAGTAATGGTTTCCGATTCCGAAAAATAGTTTTGTAAATGTTTGTAATGTTTTTATTATATGAATTAGCCATACATGTAATATGGGTTATTTCCTAACATGAATGGAATGAAATGAGTTTCATGTATGCATGGTCTTGATGATTTTTGGTGAAAGAAAATTTTGGAATTCTTTATTTTGCAAGACTTCAACTATAACTACTTTTTGAAAAATCTAGTTTTCTAACTTTGATCATTTCCATTTGTTTTGGATTTATTACTTAAGAAAATATAATTATTTTTGTTAAAATTGAGTCTTCATTATATATATTACTTATGACCTTCATTTCTACATAAAAATTTCCATTTTACACTTTGTAAATATGTTTTCCAATATGATTTACTCAAAAATCCGAATTTTAGAAAATCCACTTTTTGAATGATTCATTTGGGGAAAACTTGTTTGAAGCATTAAAATTTAAGGCTTTACTATATCAATTACCTAAGGACTTCATTTAACACATAAAACTTGCAATTTGAGCTCAAATACTAAGTGATTACTTATGCATCATCTCAAATTACGAATTTGACAATTGATCACTAACTAAATTTTTTATTTTAATTCCATTACTTGTTTAACACCTTATTCATGCCTAAACTCATTTTAACTTGTAAATCATTGCTTAATGATATCTATTACCTATATACTTCATTTTTCACATAAAACATGAGTTTTGGAGTCGATAAATGGGTTCTAAAAATTGGTCTTGGTTGGGATCCGAATTTACAAAATTCATTTTTAGTTATATCTTTTGATAAAATCTATCTAAGCATGAAAATCCATTCCTTACATATCATATTTATAAGCCTTTCATTTCTTAAATAAAAACTTCATTTTTGAGTTGGAAAACATGTTTTTAAAATAGGCCTTGGCCAAAATCCGAAAATAGAATTTTTATTTTGAAAATAACTTTTGAAAATCACATTAGATTCTTGTAAAAAGAAGTCTTGATGATATCATATATTAAGCCTTCATTTCTTAAGAAAAAATTACACTTTGACACTTGGAAAGTGGTTTTTAAATATTGGTCTTGCCAAAATACGAATTTCACAAATTTTGTTCAAGTTCAAATCTAAGAGCTACACATAATATGAACATACATACACTTAGATGAAACCCATGAAACAAACTTTAAACTCATACATCTAAACTTTGCTCATCAAAATTACTCATTTATGTTATCTATACCCTAAGCCCTTCATTTTAAATGAAAAATACACATTTTGAAGTTGAAAAACCACTTTTCTAACTATGGTTCCATTTTCATCCGAATTTTCAAAATTGATTTTTGTTGAAAACAAAATAGATCTTGGGTTTCCTACAACTTTCCTACCATCATCAAGCTATAGCAAGTTGTTCATGAACATAAACAAAGATCTAATGCATCTATGAACTCAAAACTTTAGATCTAGTTTTCTAAACTAGTTTTACATGCATGAATCACTAAGATAGACATGTGGATGCTAGATCTATGCATAAATCATAAGAAATAACAAATATAACAACTTAAATAACAAGATCTATGGCATAAGCAAAAATCAAAACTATAAAAAGTTAGATCTACAATAGATATCAACTTTAAACAAGAAAATAATTGAAATACAAGATAATAAAAGTAGAGAAAAGGAGAGTTTCATTTTTGGCATCATCATCCTAAGCTTTCAAGCTTATGGAAGGTCATTTGATGCATGAAACCTTCATTACACTTTACCGATATCACCTATGGAGCTTTGGGAAGAAGATTTGCTTAGAAATCTTTAAGAAATAGGTGTGGAAGCCATGGAAGAAAGGGGGCAGCTTGTTTTCATGGAGGAACAAGAGGAAATGAAGAAGAAAGAGAGGAAAAATGAGAGAGAAAGACTAAAGAATGAAAGAGGGTAAGTGAATAAATGAAGGAGAGGAGAAAATGAGTGTTTTAATTGAATAAATGAGAGAAAAAAAAATAAAACAAGGGCAGCCAATTTGGACATGCTGCACTTGAATTAGGAAGAGGTAGGAGAGAGAAATTTGTTTAAATTTTGACTTGAAATTGATTTGTGTAATAAATGTATTATGTAGTTTTCTTAAGAAGGAGTTGAATATAATTAAATTGGTCAAAATGGAGTAAATAAAGGACAATGGCAGCCATAAAGAAGAGGAAAAATCTGCCATGAAGTATGGAATATTGTGTAGAAAGATTGAAGTGAAAAGGAAGTGATATGTGTAAGGTATACTTTTTTAATAAAATAAAACAAAATAAAATAAAATTAGAAAATTTATTCCAAATATTTGTAGCAGATTTTTCATAATTAAAATTAAATAATTATTTGAATTATTTTAGTATTTTAACAATTATGTTACCGGTATGATCAAAATACGCGAATATGGGCTATAAATAATATTTTTATAACCCGAAAAATTCTAAAAAAATTATATTATGAAAATAAAAATATTTTAAAAATATTTTCCAATTATTAAATTAATTTATTTTATTTTTAGTATCGAGTCTTAAACAGAATCTGATCCCGTAAAGACCCGAAACGAACTAAATTTTAGAAAAACAAAATTTTCTATAGCATATAAAATATTTATCTAAAAATATAAGGCTTTATAAGAATAATAAAATTTTGTAATGAAATAAAAATGAATAGTGACAAAGATTAATCAATTGCCGGTAATAATGGAAATACGATAAAAAGATTATAACTGTAATTTTTATAACCCGAAAAATATATAACTGATATATTTAAATATTATGAAATTACGATTCTAACGGTACTATTGGTTTATTTTTGATATCTCAAACCCCGGGACACCTTTTCGAAGTCTGTATCCGAACGGGTTCGAAATAGGTTAAAAATTTACCAATCTGATATTTTTAAACAAACTATATTACTATGAGCTATTCTACATTTAAACTACATCTCGACCTCTAGGTTAGGGCACTAGATTGCCGGACTTACACTATTGTAATCGGTTAGGGTTTTCGGTGATTTTCCATTTAGACCTTTGCCAATTTGGAAACTGATATTTATATTCATACAACATATTTAATTTGAGAATTTATTTTAAATTTATTTTTGTAAGTATTTATTATCTTTTAACTTTTTCGGAATTTTGAATTGGTATCATTTTCGAAAATTAATCGTTATCTACTTTTTAATAATTTGTTTTTGGGCTTTATATTACCTGTTTTTATAAGTCGGAGTTAAATATGGAATTTTTCGTACGTCGTGGTTTTGAATTTGAAGACCACTGCGTTCTTATTTTATTTTTAAATATTTCATTTTCTCAAGATTAAGAAGTTTCTGAATTCGTTCGTGTTTTTGGACTAGTTGAAATTCGGTTTTAATTTGGAGTAATTTTTAAGGTTTATTTTCGAAGTTCATCTTGAAATTATTTACTAAAATTTTCTGGGGCTTACAACTCTACTACCAGGTTATGGCAATCAATCACCACATGGTATTTTGTCAACCAATCTACACCCAAAATCACATCAAAATCTAACATATCTAGCACTACCAAATCTATAGGTAGATGTCTATTCTCTACTTCAATATCCACATTCCTATAGATTCTATTCAATACAGAATCACTTCCTAAAGGAGTACTAACAGATACACTTCTAGACATAAACTCAGTAGACATACCACAAACCGACCAAAAAGATTCAGAAACGCAAGAGAAACTGGCACCAGTATCAAACAACACATATGCACTATGTGTAAATCCCGGGAATTTTTCACATTAGTATAAGACCTTCTAATAGATTTAGATTCTGATCGAAGTCTAATAATAGATTAATATTTAGATTTTGGGATAGATGAAGAACTTAGAAATCGAATGAAGAAATTCTCTAACCCTAGTTAATACCAAAAAATGAGATCTTGTATCCTGAATAAATAATTCAAGATATGATCTAAAATTTAGACCCGAAACCTGATATACAAATAGATTTAAATAGAAAATATGAATATAAGGATTAAATGATTGTTTTTTATTTTGATAATGATTCGAGATTAGAATAACGAGTAGTGATGAGTTTATATTTAGACTTAAACTCTAAATTCAAGATTTCTAGTTAAAATTAAAAACTACTAATAAGATTTCATGTTTGGTATCAAAACTAGAGATATATATATAGTTTGATTTCTGTATTAAGTCTAATACTGCATAAATGATTATTCACGCTTATGAACAGGAAACGAGGACTCAAAGATAAACCGTTAAAATTTTAAATACACAACGAAAATACAAACTGATGAATAACTCAAAATCTAAACTCCAAATAAATAATTGGATCATGCTATTGTTCTAAATCGAGTTTTCTTAAGCTATTGAAGCCTGAAACAAAAATTGACCTAACGAGCTTAAGAAATCCAAATCGCGGGAAATAAAATTATACGAATAAATAACTACGTTTATATATAACCTAAATTTGTATTATTTGAAAATCTAAGTGTTTTGTATACTTCTATAAATATATTTTTGTACAAAAACTCTCAAATATTAGCTAATTTATACCCGTATAACTCGTTTAATTAACTCAAAACTAAATTAAAATAATAAACTAATATATATAATATATATGTGTTTTCGGCTGATATTCGGTGTAAATTGCGGAGGAAGAAAGAGGAGCCGAAATATGGCTCAATAATGCAATTCCAAGTCAACAAAATCAATCTCAACAACCTATCAAATGAGGACAACTCACCCCAGCATTTAATGAAAAGAAAACAACAGCCAAGGGACATCAAATTTGGAGGAAGAATCGGAGGAGAAGCAGCCGCAAGTCATCTTCTTTCTTCTCCTATATATATGTGTATAATAAATGCTTATAAAGAAGAACAAACAAAACTCATTCATTCCCAAGTCCCATAGCACGAAATTACTCCCAAACAACAACCAAAACGAATCAAAAGCAGAAAACAAACCGATCTTAACATCCAAGTTCAGATCAAAGGAAAAACAAAGCCAAAAACCCTTGAATACGAACTCAAAGGTAAGTTGAGGTAACTCGAGTTATTTTCATTCAAATCTAAGCTTTGTAACTGACTTATAATCATCTTAGGAACGTAATAAACACAAACACGAGCTTCGGATTGCATCAAACGAGTTCCAACGAGGTAATAATTCAAAACCCTCGTTTTATTTTCTAAAAATCGAGATCTATATATATATATGTTTTTTTTTAACATTGAAAGTTGTTTTATGTCTTTATATATGATATATAAACACTTAGAAGTAGTTGGAGTATGTTTTTAATGTGTGAAAATCAAAGAAAAAGAATTGAACCGAGGAGGAAGAAGATGAACAGTACAACACTGCCTCAAGGCCGGCAGTGTAAACGTGAACGCCAGTGGCTTACATGGATAGGCCGGCGGCTTACACTGATCAGAGGCTACGTAAAATAATTTTCACGTAAAACATGAACATAAGCCGGCTACCTAGAGATCTACGCCGATGGCGTAGGGCCGGCGTACGTTGAAAGCCGACAGCTTTCAATGCCGGTGCACTCGAAATGAAATCAGTTACAAAACCAATTTTATACCGGCACTTGGGATGAAAGCCGACGGCTTTGAGACGGCGTACATCCAAACTTCTTTACCGAAAGCTTATTTTTGAAAATAAACAGAACATATATATATATATATATATCTTAAGCCTATTTAGTGTATTATATATATATACAACAATATAAGAGTTATTACATATGATTATAATAACTAGATTAATATCTACTAACTTTTAAAACCCTAGAATTAAGAAAAAAAATATTTAGTATCAATTAAATTGTTCTAAAAAGATAAAATAGGCAAGAATGGAAATTAAAATAAACTAATTTCTTGAGTAATGTGACTTCTAAAAATAACAAAACAATTATGCGAGATAAAATAAGAGAAACACGACAACACATAAGTATTAATAATCACCAAAATATCGAGTCTAGAACACTAATCACAAATAGGAATTTAGTTAAATTGTATTAATGAATACTTTGTCTTAAATAGGTGACTTTGACTCATTAGAAGATCTACCCGCGGATTACTACGACTGAGTCAGTATGAGCAGGTGAGTAATTCAGTCATATTGTACTGGTTGTGATTGTAAATAGTCAAAAATATAATGCAAGATAATCAAATGAATGTTTGCTGAAAGTATGATTTGATTTGAGTGTATGATTGTTAAAATATCTTTATAAAAGCGATAATGCAATGATTGATGTTGTGCAGTAGTATAATGATGATTGTGTGTAATGTATGGTCACTTTGAAATTGATTAAGACTTATTGACTTAACAAAATAATATGAACATGCATTGCACAATTGCATTATTGCATATATGGTTGTGACAGCCTGCTACGTATTAATATTTCGGATCTCTGTTTTCGCTTGGTTGATCTAATGTGTAAGTTCTTCCAAGGTTCTCTTTGGTCTGGCGGTCCTATGAGGAACTAAAAGGCACCGAAGAACGTCGCCCGTAGAATCGCTTTGAAATGATTAATACTTAGGGAGTTTCTAAGGAATTGCAGGAGATGGTCAGTTTAATCAACTATATTAAAGTGATAACTTAAAATGAGAAATTCTGATGCTCCTGTGTACTTAGTCTCTCCTGGGCAGGTGGGTCATTAAGATTTGGTTCTTCAACCCATTAAAAAGAGGGCGTAAATCTTTTTCCTGTTTGGATTCTAGATCATCCAAACTTGTATCTGTGCATATGGTTGAGTGCTTGCATTGCATATGATTTGTTAATGACTTGTGTGATGTATGGTATGTCTGGTTATTCACTGAGCTGTGGTTTCGCTCATACTCCTACAGTCTTTTCAGGTTCACTTTACGACCCTGGTTAGTTACATCCAGGAATATGGCTCCGGTAAGAGCTTTGAAGCTAGAAGTCTACAGATATATTTTAGTTTGATGGTTATGTACTATTAGATTAGATTATTTAGTTGTGTACTCAAAGGAACTATATGGTTTGTAATAGTTTGTAATGTTTATTCACTAAGTTCATTTCTTTCATATATTTGTTATTTCTTATCAAGCAACTAAAAGATCCTGTTGTTTTGAAAACCTGTCATTCTCTGAAGGTAATCTAGTGATAGTATTCAAGTGTAACTTGTTTACTACTACTAGGGTACCCTCGGGGCGTGACAGAATTAAGTTGGTATCAGAGCATGGTTGCTAGAATAAGAAAGATAAATATGTGAAAGAATTGCATTTAGTGAATGTAGTAAATTAGATTTAGTTAGCACTTTTAGTAGTAGTTGGGTAGTTATGGGTAGAATTATACTGCACAACTAGGAATAAAGTATGTGTGATTATTATTAATCATGCAAATTTTATTGTGTGTGCAGACTAATCCTGCTACGTGTCACATTAGATGGGAGATCTTTAGTATGCAGGAGGAGGAGACTTTGACAGATTACAGGCGCAGACTACGAGTTCTGGTAGAGGACTTGTATTTGAGCGGGATTACCAAGACCTTGGATGAGATCCTCAGCACCTGGAAGCGAGGATTATTGCCTTTGTTTAAAGGCTGGTTATTCTTGATGGAGCGGGCTTTTCCAGATAACGGATCAGCTATAGAGACGCTCTACAGATTTGAGAGACTGGTGATCCAGAAAGGAGGTGGTCTGGAGATTGACAACATAGCATTCATAGTCTCATCCAGATCAGAGAGACCAGAGCTCCCAGATTTTAGAGTCTGGGTAGATATTGGCAGAGGAGCAGTCTATGCTCATGATGTTAGGCAGGATCATGCCCGGGTCAGAGGTGATGCGGCCTATGATGATGACTTGATGCTTGCACGACTCAGTAGATGCAGTCACTCTAGACGCATGTTGATGAGGAAACCGCCTATTATCCCTGAGATAGCAGGTGAGTTCCAGCGTCCCTGCTGTACAGGATCGAGTAGTACAGGAGACAGTTCAGACTACTGTCCACATGAGGAGTATCACAGAGCTGTTGGATGAGAGAGAGGTAAGAAGAAGAATTGAGGCAGAAAGTATGTCTCAGATTTTAATTATGCCAGATGGATTGGATCAGCACATGGAGGATGGATTGAGAGTGATATCCAGTGCTGAGAGTGAGATGAGGCCAGCACCCAGAGGCATTAGGGTGATGGACACAGCTCTGACTCTAGCACCTCCAGGAGACGAGGGTGTGATGATTGAGATTGATGACAGTAGTTCTGAGGGAGATGATGATTACCCTCGATTAGGCCCTCAGGAGAAGGGCAAGGGTCGTCTTCATCCCAGTCCCTGAGTCTGATTTAGTATTATATGATGATGTGTATTATCTTTTATGATGACATGACAGGACGATATTAGTAGACTTTTGATGACTTATATATGTATCTTTTGATGACTATGATAGGAAGCTAAGTTAGGGTAGTGCAATTTTTGGATATGTACATAATGCACTAACCATGAAAAGCTTGATGTATTTTGGTTATGTATATATATGTGTTGCATATATATATATGAATGACTTGATGACTTTGATAAAGACGAGTTATGATCTGACTTAAGTAATATGTTTAATGTTAATAGAATGCCAAGAGGAAGAAATAAAAGTAGAAATGCCAGAATTTCTGGAGATCCACCAATAGATGCTCCAGCACCCCAAAACCGAATTGAGGATGTTTTACAAAGTCTTCAACAACAAAATGTTTGATTTTGCAAGCTTTGCAAAATATGCAAGCCACAAATGTAGCACCACCCTGGGGCACCAGCAATGACTCCACCAAATCCTAGAAGGAATGAAAGGCATACTCCACCGGTTCAATTTCAGGAAAATGGACCAGTGAACCCAAATGAGTCTGCTGCTGAGGTACAAGGACCCTCGATATGAAAGAATTGCCCACCACCACCTTTACGTCCTAGAGGAATTTGTTGGAATTCATTAAGTGCAACAGATATTTTGAGGGAATACCGGGAAAGCCAGAAGAAGCTGAAGACTGGCTAGCTCAGATTGAGCGATCCCTTGATGTTTTCCAAGTACCTGAAGCTTGAAAGTATCCTATGGGACTTATTTATTAAGGTTAAGAGCAAGGATATGGTGGAATTCGAAACAAAGAAGTTTGCCAACCAATTACTTGGGAAGTATTAGACGGAATTTTTGAAGGAATATTTTCCAAGCAGTCTAAAAGCAAAGTATAGCACTGACCTGATGAATTTGACCCAAGGAGCTAAGACCATTGATGAATATGAACATGAGTTTAATCGGTTGTTACATTTGCTCCAGATGCTTATCGGGACAGTGATGAGCTTAAGAGACAGACTTTCATGGCTGGATTAGCCTCATTTCCAAAGAAGACTTGCTGAATTTGAGGTTGATAACTTTGCAGCTATGTTGGAAAAAGCTCGTATCATTGAACGCAAGGAAGTATGAACTTGAGAGGTATAAGAAGAAGGGAACTATGTTCGGGAAGAGAATGTATGATGGTTCTATGGCAAGTTCTGTGCCTAAGAAGGTTAAATTCTTCAAACCTTTCAATGAACAAAGGAGGAGTAATGGGAAGAATAATGTTACTTGTTGGAAATGTAAAGGTTCTCATTACCCAAGGCATTGTCCACAATTACAGAACAAATGTTATTATTGTGGGGAAAGTGGGCATATGATAAACGATTGTCCAAAAAGAAAAACTGCAACTTGCTTCATATGCAATAAAGTTGGGCACATAGCACCAATTGTCCACAGAAAGCGAGTGCAGTAGCTGGATCTTCACAATCTAAAGGAGTGATTGGAGCCTCAGGATCGAAAAATGGAATGCCAACAAAGCCAGTCGACGGCCAGAGTTTTTGCCATGTATGGAAGTCCTTGAGAATGTGGAGATGGAAGAAGGAGATGAAGAAAATATTTGGGAGGAAGTTGATCCTGAAGAATATGGACTCATTGCAGGTATGTAATATATATTTGTTTATTTAAAGTTATTAGACACAATCACAAGTAGATGAGCAATAGAAGTCTTTATAAGTTGAAAATAACATGAACTTAATAATTGATACTTAGGATCAATTCAAGTAGGGGATCAGACTGCGTATGCTTTGTTTGACACGGGAGCAACGCATTCTTTCATAAATACGGATTAGCAAGGCGTATAAGATACCAATTGAAAGCATGAGTAAAGAATTGAGAGTTACTACGCCAACTGGAGATTTAGTGGTGACACGGGAGATGATCAAGGTTGTCCACTAAAGATTGGAGATCAAGAATCAATTCTGATTTAATTCTGATAGAGATGCAAAAATATGATATTATTTTGGGTATGGTTTGGTTAACTGCTGTAAAAGCAAAAGTTAATTGCCATCTCAAAATAGTATCTTTTGTCAATAATCAAGGAGAAAGAAAAGAGTATAGAGGTGAGATACTCAAAGAGTCAGAAATAGGATAACAGCAATTGAAGTGGAAAATGAAGAAGATATGGAGATGAACGGTTGTATTCTTGGAGCAACTGAAGGTGAATCCAAGGAATTGGATATTCATACCATTCGAACGTGTGTGAATACTCAGATGTATTTCCAGGAATTACCGGGATTACCCCCACATAGAGAAGTGGAATTCTCAATTGATTTGATACCTGGAACCGAACCAGTATCAAAAGCTCCGTATCGATATGGCACCTGTGGAATTGAAAGAATTAAAGGTGCACTACAAGAATTGTTGGATAAAGGATTTATCAGACCTAGTGTTTCACCTTGGGGAGCACCAGTGCTGTTTGTGAAGAAGAAAGATGGATCAATGAGACTCTGTATTGATTATAGGGAATTAAACAGAGTAACTATCAAGAACAAATATCCTTTACCCAGATTGATGATCTTTTTGATCAATTGAGAGGAGCAAAGGTATTTTCCCGAATTGATTTAAAGTCAGGATATCATCAAATCCGAATCAAAGCAGAAGATGTACCAAAGACTGCATTCCGAACTAGGTATGGTCATTATGAATTTTTGGTCATGCCATTTGGATTAACCAATGCACCTGCAGTTTTTATGGATCTGATGAATCGTATCTTTAGACCTTTGCTGGATATCTGTGTGATTGTTTTCATAGATGATATACTTGTATATTCGTCTAATGAAGAACAACATGATGAGAATTTGAGAAGTGTGTTACAGATATTGAGAGACAATAAGTTGTATGCCAAATTGTCTAAGTGTGAATTTTGGCTTAAAAGTATATCATTCCTTGGACACATTGTTTCTGGAGAAGGAATATCAGTTGATCCTGCAAAAGTTAAAGCTATTGTGGAATGGAAAAGACCTGAAACTGTTACTGAAGTTAGGAGTTTCTTGGGATTGGCAGGATATTATCGGAAATTTGTGAAGGATTTCTCAAAGATTGCACGACCTTTGACTCAATTGACTCGGAAGAATGAGAAATTCGAGTGGAATGATCAACGTGAACAAAGTTTCCAAGAGTTGAAGAAAAGGTTAATATCAGCACCAATCTTGGTTTGCCCAATGACAAGGATTTATATACTGTCTATAGTGATGCATCTAGAAATGGATTGGGATGTGTGTTAATGCAGAATGGAAAAGTAATAGCATATGCTTCTAGACAATTGAAACCACATGAGATGAATTACCCCACTCATGATCTAGAATTAGCTGCTATTGTTTTTGCACTCAAGATTTGGCGTCACTATTTGTATGGGCAGAAATGTGAAATATATACGGATCACAAGAGTTTGAAGTATATATTTACACAAAAAGAGTTGAATGAGACAAAGACGATGGTTGGAATTAATTAAAGATTATGATCTTACCATTAATTACCATCCGGGTAAAGTGAATGCTGTGGCGGATGCATTGAGCCGGAAAAGTTATGGAGAAGTGGCTTCAATACTAACGGAACAAAAAGAACTCATCAAAGAATTTGAGAGATTAAACTTGGAATTTTCTTACAAGGTTTGGAAGCTGAGTTAGGAAATCTAATTTTGGAACCTACTTTGCTTCAAAGAATTAAGAAGCCCAGAAAGAAGATATTGAAATTCAAGAGATTAAACAGGAATATCCCAAGGAAAGTACAAGGATTTTCATGTGGATGGAGAAGAAGTATTGAGAATGAATAAAAGATTGTGTGTGCCACATGATGAAAGCTTGAGGAAGGAATTAATGCATGAAGCACATTATTCTGGATATTCTATACACCCAGGAGAAACAAAGATACCAAGAGTTGAAAATGCATATTGGTGGAATGGAATGAAAAAGGATATTGCAGAATTTGTTGCTAATGTGATATGTCAAAGGATCAAAGCTGAACATCAAAAACCAGGAGGATTGTTGAAACCATTGCCAATACCTGAATGGAAATGGGATCAAATTTCCATGGACTTTGTGTGCTCATTACCTAAGACAAATGCAGGTCATGATGCTGTTTGGGTTATTGTGGATAGACTCAAAATCAGCTCATTTCTTGCCAATTAACATGACATATCCATTGGAGAAATTGGCACGAATATATTTGAAGGAGATTGTGAGATTACATGGTGTACCTGCTGGTATAGTATCAGATAGAGATCCACGGTTTGTATCCAGATTTTGGCAAGGATTACAAAAAGCTTTGGGAACCCGGTTGAATTTCAGTACAGCTTATCATCCTCAAACTGATGGACAAACGAAAGGACTATTCAGACATTGGAGGATATGTTGAGAGCATGTATTATGGAATTCAAAGGAAATTGGGACCAACATTTACCATTAGTGGAATTTGCATACAATAACAGCTACCATTCAAGCATAGGAATGCCACCTTATGAAGCTTTATATGGTAGAAGTGTCGGTCACCATTGTTCTGGGATAACTTGGAGAAAGTATTGGTTGGACCTGAATTGGTTCAGGAAACTATTGAAAAGATTTCAGTGATAAAGCAAAGAATGAAAGCAGCACAAGATAGACAAAAGAGCTGGGCGGACTTGAAAAGAAGAGAATTGGAATTTAATGAAGGAGAACATGTATACTTAAAGATAAGTCCAATAAAAGTCTTCATGGTAGACAAACAAAAGGCAAGTTGAGTCCTAGATATATTGGACCATTTGAGATATTAGAACGAGTTGGGAATCTGCATATCGTCTTGCATTGCCACCTAATTTGTCTGGTATACATAATGTTTTCCATGTATCGGTTCTAAGGAAGTATGTACCGGATCCAGATAAGATAGTGGAATTAGAACCAATTGATTTGAAGGAGAATTTGACTTATGAAAAGCATCCAGTTAAGATATTGGACCGGAAAGTGCAAGTTCTCAGGAATAAAGAAATCCACTATGTCAAAGTATTATGGGATCACAAACAGAAGAGATTACTGGGAATTAGAAGAGGAGATCAAGAAAAGCTATCCCATTTGTTTGAAACTCAGGTACGCACTCAAGCTTTGAGGACAAAGCTTATTTTAGGGGAGTGGAGGGAGGGGGGTTGGGGCGGGGGGGGGGGGGGAGGGTGGTGGGGTGGGGAGAATGAAACCCTGGGAATTTTTCACATTAGTATAAGACCTTATAATAGATTTAGATCTGATCGAAGTCTAATAATAGATTAATTTTTAGATTTTGGGATAGATGAAGACTTAGAAATCAAATGAAGAAATTCTCTAACCCTAGTTAATACCAAAAATGAGATCTTGTATCCTGAATAAATAATTCAAGATATGATCTAAATTTAGACCCGAAACCTGATATACAAATTAGATTTAAATAGAAAATATGAAATTAAGGATTAATGATTGTTTTTTATTGATAATGATTCGAGATTAGAATAACGAGTAGTGATGAGTTTATATTTAGACTTAAACTATAAATTCAAGATTCTAGTTAAAATTAAAAACTACTAATAAGATTTCATGTTTGTATCAAAACTAGAGATATATATATAGTTTGGATTTCTGTATTAAGTCTAATACTGCATAATGATTATTCACGCTTATGGGGAAACGAGACTCCAAAAGATATACCGTTAAAATTTTAATACACAACAAAATACAAACTGATAAATAACTCAAAATCTATAACTCCAAATAAATAATTGGATCATGCTATTGTTCTAACCGAGTTTTCTTAAGCTATTGAGGCCTGAAACAAAAATTGACCTAACGAGCTTAAGAAATCCAAATCGCGGAAATAAAATTATACGAATAAATAACTACGTTTATATATAACCTAAATTTGTATTATTTGAAAATCTAAGTGTTTTGTATACTTCTATAAATATATTTTTGTACAAAAACTCTCAAATATAGCTAATTTATACCCGTATAACTCGTTTAATTACTCAAAACTAAATTAA